>JACGAQ010000318.1:0-176565 GCA_014119065.1 Orius insidiosus | reverse complement strand
TAGTCATTTCAAAGCAGTCGAAAGGGGGGGGGGCGCGCAAAAAATCTCCACCAAAGAAGTGAGAGAAGCATATTCTGACGAAAAAGAGGCCTCTCAGTCAAACAGAGTGAAAAAAATTAACAAAAAATGTTTTTTTCCCCTTGAAAAACGGCCCATCAGATTAAACGGTGGTTTCTTACCAGATATGTGTGAAAAATGCCCAAAAGTTACTCTTAGTCTTTGATATTTCCGTAGATCTGGGATTCCTAAATTAAACGTAACAAATTCTACCTTTCAGAGAAGTGAAAAAGAACATTAAATTTTGCGGCTTCAAGTCACACCGAGTTTAATACTTCACTATCCCGAAGTTTTCAAAGAGAACCCCAATTTTCAACCAATATCCTCCTGACAAAGCCTCGTGCAACAGTTTTATTAACTCCCCTCCCTTCCCATCTTCTCCAAGGCCTCCTCGATTAGCGACTTGTCAGTTAATTTTAATAGAGAATTAACAAACTGAAACAGAACCGTTTCGACCCCCTTCCTTTTTATCATCCCCCAACTTTTCTCGTCTATAAGCATTAAATTCCTTACTTTTCAAATGAGATAATTGAAAATGGAACGTTTAAATATAACGGGAACTTAAAGTTCTTTTGGTAAACTCGAAAAGAGCTTCAAACTTAATAATTAAAAGGCTTTTTGTTCCAACACAGTAATAAATTGAGAAAACCTCATTCTTCTAACCAATCGACGTTGTAAATTAGTAGGGGTGGGGATTTAAAAAAAACTGCTCTTGTTAAAAGCAACTGCGAAAAAAATCTATATTTTTACATAAAAAGAAGAAAGATTTCAGCACATTTTTCTCGATTTCTTCGACCTAGAAAATTCTATTGGCCTGTGGGAGAGGTTTAAACAATTCTAGATCTTTCTATTAGAGAGGGAGTAGCTTAAGCCACTATACAGGGTGTCCGGAAACACATGGCAAGAGTCTGGGAGAGCGTAAAAAAGTGGTTTAAAAAAAAGTTAAATGTAAACCCCCCTTAATTTAAATCAAAGAATTTGATGGTGTAGTTTAAAATCCGCCTGGATATACAGGGTGTCCCAGACACAACCTAACTTCATTATTTCGAATGAGAACCCCTATTTTTTATTTCAGATTCGTAATCTACGCAAAATTTCAAGTAGATTTAAGTACTCATATGACAAGTTTGGACAACTTTTGAAAAATGTAAAATTTTAGCGTTTTTGCGCTAAAATCCGTTAAAATTGACCTAGGAGACTCGTTTTTTTTTAATTCCACTTATTTTTTTCCCGAAGAATCCAACTGTCTCAAATTTGAGCATCTTCGCATTCAGCATCACGAGATTTCGTCGCTAATGGCCTTTTTTCAAGTTAACTCCAAATTCCATACTTCAAAAATGGAAATTAGCGATTTGTTGACGGAATTTTAATTTTTGATGCATAAACACAAAAGACGCTGTAGCTCTTTCAAAATTTGTGGTCCGAAAGAAAAATTCCTTCAACAAGTGCTAATTTTCATTTCTGAACTAAAAATTTGGGTTCTAACTTGAAAAAAGGCCATTAGCGACGAAATCTCGTGATGCTGAATGCGAAGATGCTCAAATTTGAGACAGTTGGATTCTTCGGGAAAAATAAGTGGAATTAAAAAAAACGAGTCTCCTAGGTCAATTTTAACGGATTTTAGCGCAAAAAACGCTAAAATTTTACATTTTTCAAAAGTTGTCCAAACTTGTCATAGAGTACTTAAATCTACTTGAAATTTTGCGTAGATTACGAATCTGAAATAAAAAATAGGGTTTCTCATTCGAAATAATGAAGTTAGGTTGTGTCTGGGACACCCTGTATATCCAGGCGGATTTTAAACTACACCATCAAATTCTTTGATTTAAATTAAGGGGGGTTACATTTAACTTTTTTTTCGTAAAACCACTTTTTTACGCTCTCCCAGACTCTTGCCATGTGTTCCGGACCCTGTATAGCCTTTTATTGGTCAGAAAGAGTGGCTTAAACTATTCTAGAGCCTTATATTAGTCAGAGCGAGAAGCTTAAAACCATTTTAGATCTTTGTGTTAGTCAGAGGGAGTAGCTTAAACAACTCTAGAGCCTTCTATTGGTCAGAGGGATAAGCTTAAACCATTCTAAATCTTTCAATTAGTCAGAAGAAGTAGCTTAAAAATTCTAGATATTTCTATTGGTCAGAAAGAGTGGCTTAAACTATTCTAGAGCCTTCTATTAGTCAGAGCGATAAGCTTAAACCATTCTAAATATTTCATTAGTCAGAGGAAGTAGCTTAAACCATTCTAAATCTTTCAATTAGTCAGAGGTAGTAGCACAAACCATTCTAGATATTTCTATTGGTCAGAAAGAGTGGCTTAAAGCCTAGAGCCTTCTATTAGTCAGAGCGATAAGCTTAAACCATTCTAAATCTTTCAATTAGTCAGGGGAGTAGCACAAACCATTCTAGATATTTCTATTGGTCAGAAAGAGTGGCTTAAAGCCTAGAAGCCTTCTATTAGTCAGAGCGATAAGCTTAAACCATTCTAAATCTTTCAATTAGTCAGAGGGAGTAGCACAAACCATTCTAGATCTGTCTATCAGTCAGAGAGAGTAGCTTAAACCATTCTGGAGCCTACTACTCGTCTTTGGGAGTGGTTTATGATTAAATTGTCTGGTTCATCAATTTCTTGCGTTTTTTGGAAATTCTTTAGTTTTTTAATTTTATGGACTCTTTTCTCGGTTTTCCGTCAAGGAACCACATTTTCCCATTTTTTGTTACGACTTATGATCACTTTCCTTTGAATTTCAGGTCAAAATAATTGACTTTTAGCTAAAAAGAAAACTTTTAATAGTTTTGCTGACAAAGAAATTCGACCCTTCGTCCTTCTGAAGGCTTTTGTCAGACTTTTCGGTCACCTGAACACTCCCAAGTTTTCCACAATAGTTCTTGAAAAAATTTAGTTGTTGACATTTCACTCTTATCGGAATAGAATAAACTTCGAGAACGTTTTATTTAATGATTGATTTTCTGATTTCTTTTACGACCATTGAGTTCATTTCCTGCTTATTGTCCTTTCGTCTACCTTAAGTATAAAGCCGTTTCGATCTAAAGGTGGGCAAGTCGTCAATGGCTCCGCTAACGAACTGCATTGACGGAAAGTTGCAGAAAGAGGGGTGGTCCGGGGGCGATTAGAGATCGATAAATAGGTCAAAGCTATTTAATACAATAATGGAAAAGCCGCTTTTTAACTTAATAAATCTCGAAAGAAAAACTTTATTGTTTATATATAAACAATTTTATGAAGAAAAACCGTGTGGATTTTTTGTTGTACTCTTTCTCTCTTTGGGTATTACGCCACTTCCAGTTCGATAAGTCACAAAAAGAATTTACGATAAGTGCCCTGTTCGGCATACTAACAAGCCAGGAGGTCCGGAGATAAATGTTGCCTACCCCGGCCTCTTCTCTTTTCTCGCTTCGGAGGGCGAACGACGGGAAAAGGGGGTTTATAGATCAATGTGGACGATAACATACTCCCTCCCAACCTACAACTCATTCATACAAATCGAAAGCATTAAAAAAATAAAATAGAGAAATAATCGTGTAAGCCCGCAAGACTCACTGGTATTGCAGAACTTTTAAATTTTAACTTCTCAGAGAAATGTTTTTTTTTTGTTTTTTAAGTGTTTTGCTCCGATTTTATGAGAAAACTGATGGTGTTTTAAAAATTGTTCTTGTTCATTTGGCTTTAGAATACATTTATTTACTGAAGTACAAAAGATTTTCTTTAAAAATCATACAAATGTAGAAAACTAGAAAAAATGTCAATTTGTTTAACCCTACATTTTTGCTAAAATGAGAGAATTAAAAAAAATCTTGATAAAATTGCGGGTTTTAGCTTCGCTTAGTTCCTAGTTTCTTCTAGATTGCAACACAATCAAAAATAAGAAAAAAATTTAAAAACCAACAGTTTCTCGCAAAACTGGAGCAAAACTTCAAAGAACAGACGTATTAACTTCCTTAAAGAAGTTTAGTTATTGTGATACCTCGACGTCGGGTATTTGGGGAAGGGTCTTCCAGACCCTGGGGATCAGATCGAATATTGATCTTTACCGATCTCAACCTTGTCAGTGGTGCCGTCCGTCCGTCCGTCCGTCCGTTTTCCGGAACACTTTACGGCCACAATTTTCAACCGATTTTTACCAGATTTTCACCAAATTTTCTTTAGTCATTGAACAAGAAACTAACGGGCGATTTTTGACTTTCAAAAAAACGGAGAAGTGTCTGTTTGAAATTTTAAAAAATTCGCTGCGGCCGAACCGTTGGTCAGATTTTCACCAAATTTTCACCAATTCGTCGCGTTAGTTCTAACACCTGACAAGTCATTTTTTCAAGGCTTCAGGAGAGCCAAAATACGGATTAATTTCTTATTGGAATCAATGCATCACCTGTTGGCTGAATCGTGAACTAACGTTTTCTGTTGGTAATAGGGTTAAACTACCAACGGAATTCGATTCTCCACAAAATTTACCATCAGAAACATAACAAAATTGATAAAAACTGTCTTATCCGGTGTTAGAACTAACGCGGCGAAATACTTTTTCGTTATACTTCCTCTCCTTTATACTTCCTCCTCCGTTATACCTCCCCTAATTTATACTTCCCCCTCCTATGTATATTTTTACTCCTCTTTAAGAAAGTTTTCGTTGGAAGCTCTTCAAACTAGTACTTTTTATTACATTTACCCAAAGTCCACCAAGAATAAATTCATTTACAATTGAGAGCATTTTTCCCTATTTTTTTTTTAATTTTCCGTTCCGTTTTAGAGAATTTATTACATAAATAAATAATAATATTAGATCATAGGGAGAATTTTGGGATATTGACGCCCGTTCCTTGTGGTCTGGATAGGCGAGGACTTTCTCGCCGTTTTCTACCTTACTTCCCGCTTAAAAATTAAAAAATAAATAAAAACTTATCTAGCCCTGAAAAATGATCAAAATGCCCAATTTGGATGAAATTCCATAAGCACTTTTCAAGTCCAAACTTATTGGTTTCTAGCTTATTTTCATTAGTTTATACACTTCTAAGGATCAAAAATATCCCCCCGAAAAAGAGAAAAAAAAAAAGGTTGGATTATTAGGACTTGTGTAAAGTCGAGTTTGAGCTTTGTCAGCCAATTTTGGAAAACAAACAAGACAGAAAAGTAAAGACAGCGGAAAAGTTGCTTCCCTCCCCGTACACTTCCTACCCCCTCGCCCACTGCCAAAGCGTATTTGCGACTTAAAAGTTAACAACTGAACAAACATAACAGAACAGCACGTTTTTGTTTCTCTCGTGAAAAAGCCTAATTGAGAAAATTTGTCTAGTCTTTCATATCTATAAAAAAAATTTAAAAAATCTCCATAAAACATTTAAAAACACCGCTTTTTCAATATTAATTCCCTTTTAAGTTTTAACCACTTTCTAAACTTTCTAAAGGTTCCAGGAAGGAGGAATTTTAATTGAAAACAAGACAAAGAGGCCGAAAATTGACTTAAAAAATAGTTTTCTTTCAATTAAATTTTCGTCTTTTACTCAATGTTGATTTTTTATTTCAAAGGGATCCCTTAAGTTATTAAAGTAGGCTTAAAAAAATTTATCACCTACCATAATATTTTTTTATACTGAAAGCCTTTCCGTTTTATGTGCGCTAAAAATTTTTTATATAAAAGTGGCTAATTTTATGAAATAAAAGTAATAAAATGTAGAATGGGGGTATTTGTGGCTCTGAAACAATAAAATTCAATCCAAAAAAAAAATAGAATCAAAATGTGGCCATGAAAAATCAAATAAATAGAAAAGAAAATACCTAAAATTTTATTATTTCGGTTTTTTGAGCTAAAAAATCCATACTTTTTTTTTTCAAATTCCCTTCGTTTTTTGACTTCGGAAAAATTTTTGTTCCAAAATTTGGACGTTTTTCTCGTTATTAACCCCATTTTTACCGATTTTGTAGGGTAGATTCTTTTTTTTAATTTTGAGAAACAATTTTTTCCGATTTTTGGGTGTTTTCAATGTGTTCTGCCCTAGAAATGTTTGAAAATCCAAATTTCGCTAAACTTTTGAGAGGTTTCCTTGATCTTTTTGCCAAGAAGCCTTTTTAGTTTTTTATAATTTTTCATCCACACATGAGAGAAAAACTCTAATTTTTCTGGATTCATGGAAGTTTTCCTAGGTTTTTTGACATAAAATCATATTTTTTAATCGTTTATCTCGATATTTGCATAGACGCCGCCAAGGGGAGCTTGAAAACGGGAGCACAGGCCCATCATCTCTCCTCCAATGTTCTTTTTTCAAACTAAACCCGCAAGACTTAGCGGTCATGATCTCATCTTGAGATACTAAACCATCGTGACCGATAAGTCTTGCGGGTTTAGTATCTAAAGCGCCTTGATTTTCAAAGAGACCCTGATTTTGTTATAGGTAGGTAGGCCTTTTTTTGGGAACAATTTTTTATGGCATTAATAAAAATTAAATTAAAAAAAAGGACTCACGCTAACGCCCCCAGCTACTTAACCATTGCCCCCCTATCACCTAAATTTTGCTTAACGCCCCCTAATAACTTCCCAGCGCCCCCAGGGGGGGCGGTACCGCCCCCGTTAAGAATCACTGGATTGGGATAGGATACCTCTGGCTTGATACTACTTAGGAAAACAATGTGGTACACCCTGTAAGTTAATATTTGAACCTGAAACCTTGGAAACCTTTTAAAAAAATCAAAATATTCTACATCTTTTTTCCTCCCCTGTAGAAGTAGTTAGGAGAGGAATGAGAAAAGCCATTACCCTGAGAGCGTAGCAAGATAAGGTAGAGTTTAACTCCTACGTGACGTCACTCAGTCTTAATTTGTTTCTTACGTGTCACATCGTGCGTCTGTTATCGGAGTCGGGGCTCATCAACTCCTCCACCGAAAAAATGTTTACAACCCAACCAATAATCAAGCTTTTCTTGAATTTTTTAATTTAAAAAAATAAATTTAACTATATAATTTTATTTATAATCTTATAAATGTAGTATTCTTGTTCCATTGTCAACAGATAATAATGTAGATATTGATTATTTGCCGCAAACATAATCTCTAATATTAGATTAAACTTTAATTTAATTATTTAAAATTATGAATATTTTGCGTATTGATGACGTATTAATAATTAAATAATTTATACATTTCATTTTTCGAAAAAAACTCGGAAATTTTTTTGGAAAAAAAACATGAAAATTTTTCGAAATAAAAAAATTAAAAAATTAAAAAACATAAAAAAAATTTCGGAAAAAAATTGGAAAATTTTCCAAAAAAAAAAAAAAATAGAACATAAAAATGGCTTCCCCCAACTAAACCTAAACTACAATCCAGGAAAATGCCCAAAAATCTAGTAAAAATAAAGGAATTTAGAACAAGAGATCAGGGAAACCCCCGAAAACCTGTAATAAGAGGTTTTTCAAACAAAAATCGAGAAAAACGGCCAAAAATCAAGGAAAATCGGTGGTTTTTTGATCAGAAAAATAAAAAAATGACCCCAAAATTTAAAATATTTTTTTGTTGCAAAAATAGCAAAACCACCAAAAATTTAGAAAAAGTGAGGCTTATCTGGAAAAATTCCTTTCTCCTTGAGAAATTTTCTGAGTGAAGAAATCTTTTAGCCCTCAAGCCGTCCAAATCTGAGGTTTGTTAGACGCTAAGAAGCTTGACTTGATCCAGGTTGATTTATAAAGGAAAACAATGATGAAATGGAAGTTAGAAATGCGGAGAAGGAGAGAAAAAGTGGAGATTGCTAATGAAGTAAGGTTCGGGGGTGGCCGGGGGCATTGATTACCTTCCACCTAATCCTGCCAAATCCTACTTCCCAAACCCATTGTCCCAACGGCCTCCTTTGAATTATAACTGGTAATGGCTTTTTTTTCTCCTCTCTCTCTTTCCCACTTTTCGACTGCGATGGGAGAAAGCATTAGCCTCCCCTTCTTTCCAAATTGACTCAGGGATTGGAGGAATTCACTACGAAAAGAGATGGGGGAGAAAGTTGAGGTGAACTTAATTGTCGTCAGCTGTTTTTTCTCCCTCCCATTTAAATTCCCCAGCTAAAAAAAACCTTAACATTCTAAAATTTGGAAAAATCAGTTTCGCCAACCCAAATTTTAATAAAAGTGCACATAAAGAAGCAAATTTCTCATCAAGGGTTCTTTCAGCCATAAATTCAAGGTAAAAAAAAACATTATTTAAAAAACGGCTTCTTCCTACATTAACGAGTATTAAACCTCCATCATAAATGAGCTTGATTAAGAATACTTGAAGCCCTACGGATTTTTTTCTTCTTTTTTATTATAAATGAGCAGGTTTAACCCTTTAATTAACGTAATACCCCTCCCGGCCGGTTCATTATTCCTAGCAAAGGTTAATTGGCAGAAAATTAGCAGACGCTAGCCAATTACTGCCGCTGTTTTCGGCTCGATAACTTAAGCGAGAAATGAATTTATGTGAATTTTCAATAATTAGGGGAGAAGAAAAGTGGAAAATCGCTAATAAAATTTTTTTATAAAAGTCCTAGTATATCATCCCAGCTAAGGGAATGTTAATTTTGTTGTTGAGCTAAATAGAGAAAAAGGATGAAGAAAAAAACGGATACGCCACGACCGGTTTCGGCGTAACACGGCTCATCAGTGGACCATTTTCTTATCTTTCTATTCTCTCTACTATTTTATACTTGACCTTAAGTACAAGTTATTATGGGCACTGGGAAGGCTGACGGAACATAATCCCTCTTGACAGATTTAACCCCATTATTAGAGGTATTTTAGGATTTACCCTGTTTTCATCAGAAACCCCTAGTTTCTAAGGTTTTTGAGAAGTTTTCTCAATTTTTTTTTAAGTTTCTGTTTTTAAAGGATACTCAGAATTTTTTTATAAAAAAATTTTTTTCAGAGGATTTTAAGCCAGTTTTTCTGGTTTTTTTGGGCAGAGAAATCCCATTTTTTTTCGTTATTGAGTATATTCCTTCGGTTTTTTGTCGAAGAAACCTCATTACGTGTTATTAACTTTCTTAAAGAAGTTATTGTGATACCCTCCACGTCGGGTTTTTGGGGAAGGGTCTTCCGGACCCCGGAGGGTCAAATCGAATCTTTACCGATCTCTACTTTGTCTTTGGTGCCGTCCGTCCGTAGCATTGTTTTCCCGAATACTTTACATGCCACAGTTTTCAACCAATTTTCACCAAATTTTCTTTAGTCGGGGAATAAGAAACTAACGAGCATTTTGGAATTTTGAAAAAATGGCGGAGGTATGTCTGTTTGAAATTTTAAAAAATGCGCCGAACCGTTGGTCTGGTTTTTTCCAAACTTTCATTAATTGCTCCTTATATTTTTGGTGTAAAAAATTATCATTTTCTTATACATTAATTATCATGTTAGTAGGGAGAAATTTCATACTTCCACGCCTTACGAGAGACCTCCCTTGGGAAAATCCCTTTATTTCTACCTTGATACCCGCCGTTATACTTTCCCTCTCTTATACTTCCCCTCCTTTATACTTCCCCTCCCTTATACTTCCCTCTCCATTATTCTTCCCCTCCTGTATTTTTACTTCATTTTCATGATCATTTTAAGACTTTTTCTAGATTTTGGTATACAAAAACACCATTTTCACAGTTATTCCATTTTTGACAAAGAAACCCCCACAAAATATCATGATCTTCAAAGATTTATTTGGAAAATCGTTCTTTTTGCTTAAAAAATAAAAAATCATTATCTAACTTACGTCTGTCTTCTTTTAGCGGGAATGTCTTGCAGCAGGTATCGCAGCTGCTTCATACATCATAGGCTTCTTCGCAACCAAAACCTATTTAGGACTTGAGGCTATTCTTGGACTTTCGGGTGTATTCGTACTATTTGGATGCCTGAGTCTTCTTGGAGCAATTTACATTTAATGAGACTTCCAGAAACCGAAGGAAAAACGTTCGAAGAGATTGAAGCCGAGTTCTTAGAGCCCAAGACTAAATAGTTCCTAAATGTCTTGAACATCTTTTTGTGATAAAGTTATAAGTTATCTATCATTAATTTTATTGTACTATAATTGATATTTACACATTATAATTATATTTTTCGTCTTTTCGCTTCAATTTTATGATCTTCCTCTTCATCTTCAGATTCTGCATCTGAAACTAGGAAGAAAATTTTTTTAAGTATTAAGGTTGGCAACACCGGTTAAGTGACGGTATGGCAATATTACCAACTTTACCATCATTTTCTCCAATTTTTGAAGTTAAATGGCGTTAAGTACGTTGTTGAGTTCCTTCATGACATTTCGCACTTCGGCAAGAGTTTTAGCAGAATCTTTTTCGACAGTTTCAATTACTTTCCCGTCAATTTTAAACGAAGCTTTGATAGTCATTTCGCCGACCACGAATGTAAATAAACAAGAAGGTTTACAAGAGCTATAACATCAGGATGGCCAATACACTTCAAAATCTCCGTAATGAAAAAAAAAATTCAAAGATACTTTATTATTTAATGCAAAAAATGAAAGGAATTCAATAAAGGGAATCTTATAGAAAAAAATAAATTAGAAAAGGTTGAAGAATGACGAACTGGAAATTTCTGGGAGGATTGAGCACCAAAAAAAGCGCCAAAATCTTCATTCGCTGGAGTAGAAGTTGCACTCGGGTTGGTAAACCCGGATTGGGTAAAGCCGGACGAAACTTAAATAAAAATTATTATTATTAAAACTAATTTTAAGGTCTTACATAAATCGGAAGGTCCATCGATTTTGAGCTGGGAAATTCAAGCTTGAACATTCCGATTTGGGGCTCTAAAAAAATACAGAATAAATTAATATTTAATTATTGTTGACCATAAGGTCCATAATGATTGGCTGGAGAGGTGTCATCACCAGCCAATGAATGGGGTGAATCAAAATTTTTGACCAATGGCTATCTAAGTTAAAAAAAAATTACGTCTGGTTTTTGATGAGATATGGGTTCTTGATAAGTAGAATTTGAAGACAGATGAACAATCTGAAAATAAAAGAGTGTTTAGTCGCTTATATAGGCATATAAAATGAGGTTATAAAAATGGGATATGGGGTACGAAGTATTTCTGAATAGCACAGGAAAGTAACTTGCAGCATAAATTAAGTAGTAATGGGATAAAAGGTCAAGATTATTCCATAAGGCACTGTGCACTTCCAGTCCATTGGGCTGATTGTAAAGAGCTCTATTCATCAGCTTTCTCATTGGTCCATAAAAGACCATAAAAATGGCAAAACAAAGAGGGATAAGAGTTACCATCATTTGGGATGTTGCTGAAAGTGACAGTTTTCTTAAGGTAGCTGTCTTTTTCGGTGACAATTTGCTTTTCTGATGCTCTTTGTGATTGATTGAAGATGTCATGTTGAGCTTGTATTTTTTCAATTGTCACGGCACTGCTTGTTTTTTCGGGAGATGAACAATCCTCGCAGATGGACTCGCAGTTCTTACAATCGAAACTTTCGCAGAGTTTTCAGCGGTTGTCTTCGGAAGGCATACAAATCTTGCGGTCGGACTCACGTTTTCCAATAGAGACTTCAGCTGATTTTTGAGGCGGGTGATCCTGAGCGACCGGAGTCATCTTTTCTGTTGTGGAAATATCGATATTGTTTGCAGTCGCATCTGACCTTGAGATCGCCCTTTGATCGGCTTTCGCTGGAACAGGCGACATCTCTTTGATTGGCTCTGACATTTTCAAACGCTTTGCAACAGGAGTGCCTCACTTTCCTCGAGTTGGCATTTTCCTTCGTTTTCTGCGTCCTGAATCTTTGAAGCAAATCATCCAATCCATTTGAGGATGAAAGAGACTAAAAATAATAGTATAAAAGTAAAAATTGTCCACTTTCACTCACTGGGGCGAAATTCAATCGTTCCCTTATTGAAGAAAACATCAATGAAGGCTGAGGAAAAAAAAATATATTACTAAAAATAACTTTTTTTTTTCTTTTACCGCTTCAAAAAGCTTCGGTTGTATACTTGTCTTGTACGATTTCAGCCCTTGTTATTGGATAGTTTTTGGATAATTTTTCAACTTCAAGAACCAATTTACGTTTGATTCAGTCAGAGTGAAAATCTGACGTTTTAAATCATCCCTCAAACCATCAAAGATGCAAATCCTGTGATCACTTGTATTATTTTGACCTAAAAGTACAAAGCCAAGTTTTATTTTGTACACCTAGTAGTTCATTTTTTCAAAATTTTGAACATTTTAGGCGTTAAAGTCCATCAAAAGTTGACCTTCTCCGTGTAAGAAGGTTATTGAAGTATAACCATTAAGAAGGTTAATTTTTAAAGGCTTGTAAATCGTAAACCGTTACAGATATTGAAAAAATGCGCTAAATAAAATCTGGAAATTTAATTCTCTTTAATTTTTATTCTATTCTTTTTTCTCTAGGACGCACTGTTTTCAAGATAAATTTATTTAAAAAAAAATTATTTTCCGAAAATGGTGCATCCTAGAAAAAATAATTAAGTACAAATTTATAGAAAATTAAATTTCCTACAATTTTATTTATTAGGTGTAAAATGAACTCAGCCACAGGGTAAATTTGAATTTTGTAGATTTTAGCCGAGTTTCATTTTGTACACCTAATAGAAATGAATAAAATTTTTTTTACCAGAAATCAAATTTAAAAGATTGAACTTTTTTTGATGAGATTCAAAATCGTGGCGGACTTGCTTCAAAGCGACGTTTCCTTTGACTTCTGCTTTCATCGCTTCCTTCCTTTATACACCCTGAGCTGCTTATAAGTCTCAAGATAATCCGCTCGTCTTTTGTCATATTTCTCAACAATCAATTTCGCCTCAGTTTCAACCTTTTTGAACTTCTCTTTCATATAGATCGTCCGATTCGACAACTTTTCTTGATCCTTTTCCAAAACATTCTTCAAATTTTGAAGCCTAAAAAACATCTCAGAATCATCTTTTGCTTTGAAAAACCAACTCATTGAGTGACGTTGTGACTCTATTTTGTCGCAACATGCATAGTTGGATTTCTTCATCAAGTTTTAAAATCACATTTTCTTCTTCTGAATTTCATTTTCCATTTTCGCATTGCAGCGTCTTTTGCCTAAAGAAAAATTTAATTTAATTATTATTTTTGGGTACTTCTAATCTCTTCTTTGATCCTAGAAACGTTTGCATCCAGCAAACTTTTTTTCCGCATCAATTCATAATAATCTGACTGCGACGTCTGCGTATTAGTCGGGACCTAAAAAACAGTTGGTAACACTGCATTAAAAAAAATCACATGTGAAAATTATGAACTATTTTTTTAGTAGGAAATCAAAATTTTAAGTAATCTTTGATGATCGGTTAAATTTAAAAAAAATGGAATTTATGACGCACATGGGGACGGGCAGGATTTCAACAGAAAAAACGTGAGTTTGCCAAATGATGCAGCTTTGGGATATACCAAAGTAGGTGCCCAGCCAATGGATAGACCCTGCTTTGGAGAAAGGATGTCTTGTAGCGGACCTAACCTAACCTAACCTACCTCACCAAAACTAACAATCCCTAGCAGCAGATGTCATGTAGATTACGGTAGCCAAGGCTCCATATATGAGTAATGCCTAGCAGGCAGCAATTCTTCAGCTTATGCCAAGTGCAATTTGAATACCAATTGATCTTTACTGTACACCGAGTTCCATAATTATGAATGTCAATTTTAAGATCCTGAAGCAGTACACGATGAAGCGAAAAAGGTCTTCGAGGTGAAATATTAGAGCTCAAAAACGTCCTAGCGACGCTAACAATGAAATATAAAATTGCTGAAGATTCACGAAAAGTGATGACACGACGAAACGCCATACTTTACGAGGACAATCAGTTTTTACAGGATAAGTAGGGACGATATTTAGTTAAAATAAATGAAGATTTTTTTAGGCTGCTCGATCTTGAAGGGAGGAGGATTCTTGCTGAGAAGGAAACGTACGATATGAGTCTTCAGGTTAAAAAATTGGAAGAGGCGCTTAAATGTTTATGAGCGAAGGTAAAGAAGGTGTGAGGCGAGTGATGAAAAATGAGACTATCAACGCGTCGACGTCTTGTACGGATTTGGTCGTTGAGACAGACGATTACTGCGACCGGTGCGGCTCCAAAAAGGAAATCGTCTGCGAAGTCAAAACACCAGAAAGCGTTATAATATCCGGGTAAGGCCATATAAGATACAACTCGAAAAAACATTTCCAGCGAAGAGATGAATCGGATCGACGAGGACATGATGGAGTTGAAAGGCGCCCTTCAGAAGCGAGAAGAAGCCTGCACCAGGATCTGGGAACGCGAAGGTCAAACCGAAAAAAATCCTCAAGCTCAGCCAAGAAATACAAAACTTAAAAAACTTAAACTCATGGAAATCAAACGAACTTGAGTTCAAAGCAATGGAACTTAAAGTAAAACAATTGTAAATTTCTCAAAAGAATTGTAATGCCTTGAAAATCGGTCAAAAGATCCGGTCTTCATTGATCAATAACCTTTGGTTGCTTTTGGTGGGTTTATCCAAATCTTTTTGAAAATTTACCCAAAAAATGTATTTTGCTTAAAAGAAGTTGCAGAAAAGGAACTCCAGAAGTTCATTTTTTTTCCAAATCTCCAATCTTTGGCCGTTCCCAGGGAAACATGGGAAAACTTTATGTTTTAAAATTATTTTAGAAAAAAGACATCGAAATAAGCGAAGTAAGAAAAGAGCTTTTCCGCCTTCAAACAAACAAAGTCGCATCGATGAATAAATCGTATGAAATTATATTAAACAATTTAATTATTTTTTTTTAATTTTAGGCTCAACAGCGGATTAACCAGAGCGAAAACAGTCGTGAGGAAAAAAGAGCCGATCACGAACCCCCCGATGCGGTTCAGGCAATTTGGACCGAATCAGAGGCAAAATATTAAAATACAGTCCAGCATACGGAAATAAAATCTTTATAACTTTATGCCACATTATACTATTCCGTTGGCAACCCTGAAAACGTTTCAAACATAATTTTTATGATTTAAGTACTCATTCAATTTCCTCTGGTTTTGGCTCTCAGAGGACTCTCTTTCGCTTAACAACTATTTGGCTACAAAACTTGTTAAAACCCATTTTATTTATTATTTTAAATTAAACCAAGTATAGATTAGGAAGAGGAAAAAGAGAGAGAAAAAAAAAGTTACGCCCTCAGCTGAATTGGAACCTACGAACTTAGAGCTACTAGCCCAACACTCAACCAACAGAGCTCCAGAGTAGTAATTTCTACTTTTTCGTTTTCCTAATTTACACGCTTTAAATTAAAAAAGCGTGGAATTTCAACAATAAATTTAGTTTTAGTTTTCCCTAATAACATAAATTCTAAATAATTTAAATTTTATTATAATCTAAATTTTATTATTTAATAACATAAATAGTTTAAATTAATCTGTAACTTCAAAAATGTTTAAGTATTAAAAAAATTCTTACGCTCATTCTGGATGTCCGGATAACAATTTTGGATGATACAGATGTCTTCTAGACCAAAATAATTTCAACAGATGGGAAACGACGCCGTTCAACTTGCAGGAAAATCGAAACAAGAGCGCCCATTTCAGGTTAGCCAACTGAACAAAATTTCGGAGGAACCCTTTTTTCATTTGCTTATTTTATGCCATTTTTACATTTCTTTTATTAAAATATCCCATTTTTAGAATTATTTTGTTATTTTAAGATATTTTTTGAGTTTAAAGTTTGATTAAATTAAAAAAAAGGGGGTCATGTGTCGGCCATCTTTAAAAGGTAATTAATCGGCCGTCTCCGGGCTCGTACGGTCAACGCCTATTTTTCGACCTCCTTGGGTGTGTTTGTTGACATTTTATCACGTCCCATTTTTTACCTTTTGTTTTTCATCGTTTATTTTATTTGAACGTTTTTCCGCAAAATTTTCAATCCCCGAAAAGTGCTTTTTGATATAAAATAGTTTTGTTAAGTTTGTTGTTATTTTTATCCGACGGAATTCCTTAGGAGGGGCGTATCAACGCCGCAGGTATTTTGAACAAATGACTCATATAAAAGATACATTAGATAAAAAATTAGTTTTTAAAAAATTTTGTATGGCTCAAACGAATGTTTTTCGTGAAAATTGGCTACACTGAGTCTAATCAGTTCGGAAACAGTTTTTTTTTTAGTTAGATAAAATTTTATGTGATACGGGTCATAAGTTCATAGGTAATCATGTTGGGCAACTTATTAAATTACATCTTGGAGGTCAATCAACGATCTCAGGGTGGCAACATCACACTTGAGTTAATATTTAAGTTTACCAACAGGTTGCTTGGTTACTACTCTGTTTACCAACGCGAATTTTGATAAATTGGGTTCCAAGTCTCAGGTTTGCCAATAATGGAAGAAATTCCTTAGTGTTTTGTCATGATTGCCAACTTGAAACTCAAGGTTGCCAATTAGAATTAACTTTTCAAGCTTACTGTAGCATGGCCAGCGAGCGTCGAGTGATAACCATAATTCTTTTTATGTGTAATTTATCTGAACAAAAACAGAACATTTAAGTGCTTAGAGTTCAAACAACGATCTCAGGGTGGCCAACATTACTGCGATTTCAAATTTCTAGAGCAATTTTTGCAAACCCTTGTAAAATGCCAAGTTGTGCTAATTTCAAGTTTACCAACAGGTTGGTTAGTCATTATTGGGCTCACATGCTTACCAACAGAGTTCAAGTCTTTGGTTGGCCAATATCAGAAATTAAGTGGTTGAGTCGTTTTTACTCATGGTTGCCAACTTAAAAAAAATCGTGAATACCTAAGTATTAAAAAAAAGAGAGAGGCTCAGGGTTGCCAATTTAATTAAAAACTTTTCAGGCTTGCCAATGTGGTTGCTTAGTTACATTTCAACTTGAACCTTTTATCCTTGAATATTGACCTCAAAAGTAAATTGTTGTAATTTTTGAAGGACGTGGGAGGATTCTGACACTTTTTCCCCCATAATTTAATTATTTTTTTTTACAGCCATGTTGACGATCTCCGTGCGAAAACTTGACGGCGACGTCATCAACATCACCACCGATGTAAGT
The DNA here is from genome assembly GCA_014119065.1 of Orius insidiosus. Lineage (NCBI taxonomy): Eukaryota > Metazoa > Arthropoda > Insecta > Hemiptera > Anthocoridae > Orius > Orius insidiosus. Next base: position 159,484 of record JACGAQ010000318.1, on the reverse strand, counting down.
TACCGCGGAATTCATTTTTTTCGTTGTTTTAAAACATTTTTTTTCGTAGAAAAAGGAAAAAGGAGAGTTGTTTTCGATAAAGTTTGCGAAATCGATTTGGTCGAGAAAGATTATTTGGGCTTCAGTATGAGGACAAAACTGGCGTCACAAACTGGCTCGATTTAAGCAGACGACTTGGACGACTCATTAAATGTAAATTTTCTTTCAAAAAATCATTTATTATCCATATTTGTGGGCAAAATTTAGTTAAATTATCTTTTGTTATTAGCTGATAATGCAGAATTTCAATTTGCTGTCAAATTCTACCCTCCAGATCCATCTCAGCTTCAAGAAGATGTCACCAGGTATAGGCTTATAATAAATTTTTTGATTTATTTTAAAACTTTTTTTTTTAGATATCAACTTTGTCTACAAATAAGAAATGACATTTTGTCCGAAAAGCTTTTATGCTCATTTGTAACCTACGCCTCTGGGGTCTTATTTAGTCCAATCGGAACTCGGAGATTATTCACCTGAAGAATATCCGGACAGTTCGTATCTGAAGAGTTTTCGCTTTTCGCCTGAACAGACTCCAGAGTTAGAATCTAAAGTTTGGAGCTTCATAGGACTCATAAGTAAGAGTCTTTTTGATTACCTTTTTGGGTCAGTGGTTGAGGACTCTTGAGGAGTTTGCTCTGTCCAGTGCCAGGAAAAAATGATAAATGCTCTTGCCTGGATACCCCCTTGCCTTAACCCAGTGTTGGGCGTAATCGTAATCGCGATTACGATGTAATCGTTTCTTAATTACGATTACGATTACAATCGTATTCGTATTTTTTCTGCGATTACGATTGTAATCGCATTTTTTAACGATTACGATTACGTAATCGTATTTTTTTTCTGCGATTACCATTATAATCGTATTTTTTTCTGCGATTACAATCGTAATCGCATTTTTTTTCCAGCGATTACGGGCGTAATCGTATTTTCGTTAGCGTTTACGGTCGTATATGAATCAGGTAATCTCAGTAAAAATGTCATATACGAGCCGTAAACGCTAACAAAAATACGATTACGTAATCGCTGGAAAAAAAAATGCGATTACGATTGTAATCGCAAAAAAATACGATACGATGTAATGCAGAAAAAAATACGATTACGATGTAATGCAGAAAAAAATACGATTAATGTAATCGGAAAAAATACGAATGCGATTGTAATGTAATCGTAAGAAACTTGCGATTATCGTAATCGTAATTCGATTACGCCCAACACTGCCTTAACCATAAGTATACCTTCTCTATCCCTTGACTTAAGCAAGGTTTTAAGTGAAAATCAAGGATTAGCTTGAGGACTCCTTTAGGTACCTCAGTGGCTGCCTTGAAATAACAGGGGAAATTGGAAGGATTCCTTTTATTTGAAGGACACTTCAAGGGAGGTTCATAAATGCAGTGATTTTCTAGGAAACTTTGAAATTTGGGCCTAAGAGGTTACTTTTTGTTTTTGTAGGGGTCAAACACCTGCGGAGGCTGAACTTCATTATTTGGAAAATGCGAAAAAACTAGCGATGTACGGTGTCGATTTTCATCCAGCGAAAGATTCCGAAGGTGTCGACATAACGTTGGGAGTATGCAGTACTGGCCTTTTGGTTTACCGCGAGCGTCTCCGCATAAACCGTTTCGCGTGGCCCAAAATCCTCAAGATTTCATACAAACGGAATTATTTCTACGTAAAAATCCGCCCTGGCGATTACGAGCCGTACGAAAACACCATCGTGTTCAAACTGGAAAGCCACAAAGCGGCGAAACGTCTCTGGAACGTTTGCGTCGAGCATCACACATTTTTTCGCCTCATGACCCCCGAAGACGTCGCTCGTCCTGGACTCATCCCCGGACTTTCCAACAAATTTCCGAGCCTTCGAAAAACTCATTATCAAACGAAAAGAAACACGATTGAACGTGAACCACCTCGTCTTTCCGAAAAAGCCAACGATACCCAACCTCAAAAAGCATGGATCGTACGTTTTATGATCATAAATTAAATCTAATATTTTTTTCAGCTTTACAGCCTTCCAATAAAGAAAAAGACGCCAAAAAACGTCATACGATGCCCCCTGAAAATACGCAGTCCCCACGAAAAGACAAGGTAAAATTAATAAATTTTTAAAAATATTCAAATTTTTATTTAATTTTGACTTGATATTATTTAATTAAGGATGATGCCAGCATATCAGCGAGCTCGCAAGAAGGCGATTTTAGTATAAACGAGGTTCAGTTCTTTTAAATTTTCGGCTTGCGTTGTGTTTATTTTTTCTTCTATTGTGTGTCGCTTTTTTTTACTTATGAGAGGGTCAATTTCATCAAACTTAAAATTTTTGAGCAGATGTACGTGTCGATTTTCTTCCAGCGAAAGATTCCGAGGTGTCGATAATGTTGGCAGTACTGGCCTTTTGGTTTACCGCATAAACCGCATAATCCTCAAGATTTCAGGGTCCTCATTGGCTTATTTTGGCTGAAAATGCCTAAATTTAATTTTTTTATCTGTCAAATATTAATCAAGGCCTATTTTATTATCTTCTATCAAATTTAATCTCCCCCAATGTTAAATACGCCATTGTTTATCCAAAAAATAAATAGTTTCTCCAATCAACTTGAACCAAAATTTTAGTTTGATCAAATTGACCCTCTTTTTCTCTCTCCTAGTTTGGACCACTTTCGTATTTTTTACTGCGGCGAGAAGTAGCGTAGGAGGTTATTCGTTGTCTTTCGCTTTTTCTTTTCGCTGTTTTTCTTTTTAAAAAATACTTATTTTAATTTTTACAGAGGATCCCGGCGCAGTTCCAGTCCTCCCGATGGCTGATTTCAAGAAGAAAGATCAAAAAGAAAAGTAATATTTAATTATTTAAAAAATAATAATTAATTTTTTTTAGTGGCGTGGCTAATGAATCTGACGAAGAAAAAGAAAATAGAAATTTGAAAGAAAACCATGAAGAAGACAAAAAAAAAAGTAAGTAAAAATTTTTTTCGTGTTCCTTTTTCTCTTTTTTAGTTTATTTTTTATTTGGGTTTATCATTTTTTTTTATTTTAAAAGAGTTCTGGACTTGGGTTGTTCAAAAGGAGTGAAGGTAAGCGTGACAAATTAGAAGAAATCGGGGCGAAACGAGAGTACGAGTACGAATACGAGGAGGATACGAAAAAGTCGCCGAAAGGTGTCTCGAAAGGTTTCTCGTACGAGCGATCGTCGTCCAAAGAGGGCTCTCAACCCTCCTCGCCTGATAAAGACCCGACGAAAAGTCCGACGAAAGCTCGAACTTTCGCTTTCAACTACGCTCCTGAAACGACTCCCGAATCAGACAAAAAATCCGGATTCTCCTCCCTTTTTTCGAAGCGTAAGAAAAAAGACGAGACGAGCGAAACTCCCGAAAACCGACGAAAAACGAGATTCGCCTCTCGCCGCCTTCCTCCCTGGCAAAGATAAAAAATCAAAAGTCTCCCTTTTTAAAGACAAATCGAAAGATTCCCCATCAAAAGATTCACCTTCAAAAGATACCTCTTTTAAAGACAACGAATCTCCAGCAAAAGATGCAAAAACTAAAGACAAAGACTCAAAATCTAAAGATAAATTAAAATCAAAAGAATCACCATCCAAAGATTCAAAAGATGATTCGCCAACAAAAGACAAAAAAGATTCTTTGGTTCGAGGACTTTTCAAAGACTCATCCAAAGATAAGGATTCCTCAAAAAAGATACAAAAGACAAGGATTCCTTGAAAAAAGATTCATCAAAAGACAAGGATTCCTTGAAAAAAGATTCATCAAAAGACAAGGATTCCTTGAAAAAAGATTCATCAAAAGATAAGGACTCCTTGAAAAAAGATTCAGCGAAAGACAAAGATTCTGCTACAGAAAAAGATTCGTTGAAAAAAGATTCAACCAACGATAAAGATTCGTCTAAAAATAAAGATTCAACGAACGAATGAATGTGTCAAAAGATTCTTTGAAAATTAAGGACAAAGATTCAAAGGAGAAGTCTAAGGATAAAGATTCGAAGGAGAAGTCGAAAGATAAAGATTCCAAAGATAAGGCAAAGGACAAAGATTCCAAGGAAAAGGGAAAAGACAAGGATTCCAAAGAAAAGTCGAAAGAAAAAGATTCAAAAGATAAGGCGAAGGACAAAGATTCGAAAGAAAAATCGAAGGAAAAAGATTCTAAGGATAAGTCGAAAGATAAAGATTCCAAAGACAAGTCAAAAGACAAAGATTCAAAAGATAAGGCAAAGGACAAGGATTCTAAAGAAAAGTCGAAAGATAGAGATTCAAAGGAAGTTTCCAGCGATTTGGATGTATCTAAAGAAAGCGTAGGCAAAGATTCTTCATCAAAAGATAAAGACTCTTTGACTAAAGAAGAGGCGAAAAAAGACAAAAGTGCTGCCAAAAGCGGATTTTTCGGTTTCAAAGATAAGAAAAAGGATTCGGAAGCGTTCATCGGGGAAGAGAGAAGTCCAAAAGGCGGACTTTTCGGATGGCGAAAGACGCCAACGAAAAAAGACGAAGAAAACGACGAAAACAAACCGAAAGTTGTCAAAACGACCACGAAACAGTCAGTCGTCAAAGAAGGATCCAACGTCACGCGAAATATCGAAGAGAAAATTGAAGACCTAGCAACCGGCGACGTCACTTTAAACACTGTACGTATTTTTAAATTTTTAATAGTCTTTTTTATTAGTTTTTTTTATTAAGGCTGAGAGCCTTTTAGAAGATCAAGGAAGTTCTCCTTATGTTACCGCAACCGCGGTCACCACGAGAACCGCTATGACGACCGAAGACATCGGCAAAAACGAAAAAAACAAGCCAAGTACGCTTTTTAGAATTTTTTTCTTTTTATTTTTAATTTTGCATGAAGGTTGAAGAAAAAACGGTCGCCAGGACGACCACTACGAGCGGTACCAGGCAAGAACAAAGAGTCGTCACTCAAGAAGTACGAGCGACAACTGTCGTCTCGGAACCTCAAGTATGAATTTTATTTTTTTATTATTTTATTTTTTTTATTATTTAAATTTAAAAAAAAGGAAAGACGTTCGAGTATCAGTTCAACATCTTCAGACGATTCAGGTACGCCAATTGATGGCGACGTTGCGCCATATTATGCTGTAGCACCTCATCAGGTATTTTTTTTATTTTATTTTATTATTTTATTTTTTATTTATTTAAATTATTAAAATGAAGGAGCCAATTGTCGAGACTGAGGCGGTATTTTTGACCCGGGTACGGGAGTAGCACCGCAGACGACGCGACGCCGTTTGTCTCGACTTCAACGAATCTGATCGGGCCGGTCGCTTCCGAAACTGTAGTCTCTGGCGAAATTGTCTCGTCGCAAACGATCACCTCAAAAACAAGAACCGTTGAAACTGTGACGGTAAGCTCAAAACCCACAAAAGAAACGAAAAAAAAAAATAAAATACAACGGTAAAAATTAACTTTTTTTTGTTTGTTTATAGTACAAAACTGAAAAAGATGGTGTCGTTGAAACTCGCGTGGAACAAAAAATAACAATTCAGGTAAAATAATGACTTTGAATAAAATTGATATTTTTATTTCATTTTTACCATAATCAACTGAAAATTTATTACTTTTTTTGTAATTAAAGAGCGATGGCGACCCAATTGACCACGACAAAGCTCTCCAGGAGGCGATACAAGAAGCGACAGCGATGAACCCGGACATGCAAGTCGAGAAAATTGAAATCCAGCAAGAAAGCCTTGATCAATAAACATAGACATTTTAGGACAACATTGCAAATTTAGTTATATAAGGACCAAAAAAAATTTTTGCCCACCCTTCTTTTGCTTTTCTACCCATTTAAGCCCAAGCTTTATTTAAAAAACCTTTCACAAGCTTTTGTTTTAAAAAAACCTATTTTACACCTAATTTAAGTCATGTTTGATTTGTCCCTAAATTTTTTTTATGTGTCAAGGAGAAGGAACTATCAAACAAAAAAAAATTAGTCAATAAGTCAAAAAATATATTTTATAATGATTCATGCATTCCTCAACTTTAGTTGAAAAATTTATGTAGTTTTTTTAAAATTAAGGTCGAAAGACGAAGAGCTGCTCATCGCTTTCGTTTAGCTTAAAAGTTATAGCACAAAAAAAAATTATTTTTTTGCTTTTTTTATGATTTTTTATTAACTGTTATTTGTTTTTATTAATTTTTAATTATTAAAAAAAATATATGTAATAATTAAAAATTATTATGAAAATAGCTTTTAGCATTATTATATTAAAAAAAATATATTACGTTAAAAATATTTATGTTTTTTTTATGTTCTCCTTTATTTATTTGATTTTTATCTTCATGTTGGTATTTGGTAAGGCTCAAACGAATGTTTTTCTTGAAAATTGGCTACCCTGAGTCTTATCAATCTTCGGTTTTTTTTAAGTTTGATTAAATTTTTGTGATAGGGTCGTAAGTTCATAGGTAATCATGTTGGGCAACTTATTAAATTAACAGCTTACAGGTCATTCAACGATCTCAGGTGGCCAACATCACACTCAACTTGATTAATATTTAAGTTTACCAGCTTGGTTACTACTTTACCAACGTTAATTGATAAATTGGGTTTCTCATTGCCAATAATGGAAGAAATTCCTTAGTGTTTATGTCACTCCCACTCATGCCAACTTGAAACTCAAGGTTGCCTATTAGAATTCTAAACTTTTCAAGCTCTGTAGTGAGCGTCATTAGTATTTGATAACCATAATTCTTTTTTATGTTTAATTTTATGAACATTTAAGTGCTTAGAGTTCAAACAACGATCTCAGGGTGGCCAACATACGATTCAAATTCTCTGAGTAATTTTGCAAACCCTTGTAAATGCCAAGTTGTGCTAATTTTTAAGTTTACCAACGTTGCTTGGTTATTCTGTTTACCAACGCTAATTTGATAAATTGGGTTCAAAGTCTCAGGTTTGCCAATTCCTTAGTGTTATGACACTCCCACTCATGATTGCCAACTTTAAACTCAAGGTTGCCACTAGAATTCTAAACTTTTCAAGCTTTAGTGGCCAGTGAGCGTCAATAGTATTTGATAACCATAATCCTTTTTATGTTTAATGTAATGAACATTTAAGTGCTTACAGTTAAAACAACGATCTCAGGGTGGCCAACGTTACTGCAATTCAAGTTCTCTAGAGTAATTTTTGCAAACCCTTGTAAAATGCCTAGTTGTGCTAATTTTTAAGTTTACCAACAGGTTGGTTAGTCATTATTGGGCTCACATGCTTACCAACTCAACGACAGAGTTTAGTCTTGAGTTAAATTTCATCTTCATGTTGGCCAGGCTGGTTCGATAAAGTTTAGGTGGAGTAGGGCATTATCGTAATCATATTATTTGTGATTATGATTAGGGATATGAAAGATTAATTGTGATTATAATCACATTGATGATCGCAATCATAATAAAAAATAGTACGATTACGATTGTGCACTTCTCTAACTGGCCAGAACATTAGGCACATAAAAACAGAGTTTGGAGGTAAATTAAAAATAACTAAATACATAACAGATATTAAATTTTTTTATTTTAGGACATTGTTTAAAAACCCAAATAACGAACACGCTTTTTTTTTCTGCCACAAATGGCCTGTACACGAGTAAAACCTAATAATACAAAAAAAAATCACCAAATCCAGTTTTAATTGTTACTAGAAAGCAAAAAAATTAAATAAAAAAAGGAATTTTTATGGCCCTGATAGGATCTGTAAGGTTGAGTTGGACCACAAAAACCGGCAGTTTGATGTAACAAAAATTATAGGTTATTTATAGTTAAACAGTAAAATAATAAAATATGATAATAGAAAATAAAACCGGTAACTGTCGAACAGTTCAGCGAAATAAGGGAAAAAGGCTGTTAAGGCAAGACGTCGTTGAGGATCGCTTTCACACTCGGCGAAAGTTCGTTGGGGTAGATGATTTCAAAGTTGACGACGAGATCACCTTTTGTGTTGGGGTCTTTCGCCGTAGGCAGGCCATGCCCTTTGATCCTTTTGACGGTCGTCGGTTTTATGATTTCTTTTGTGAGCGAGAGTTTGAGCGAGTTACCTGCAAGCGTGGGGACGTCAACGGTTGTTCCACAGAGTGCCTGAAATAAAATAAAGATTTAAAGCTATTAACCAATGATATACAAAAATTTGATGAATAGCATTGAAATGACCTGTAAGCGATCTAATCTTTGCTTGCTGCAATGGTTATTTTATCATGGCTGAATTACAGCTAATGACACTGGGCTTGGATTACTACTGCTTTCAGTAGCTTTCGATCTGCTATTAAGGTTTTTAGTTAGTAAAGCAATTCCAACCAGAAGCAGTCCAGTTCTCAGTGGTGTCAAGACTCACAGCCAAGTGCTGCCAATTTTCTGTCCAGTTCTCAGCAGCAACAATACTAATATTCACAGCAGTGCTGCCATCCTGTCTGGTTCTCGTTAGCATCGACACTAAATTATCACCTTGATATGAAACTGGCTCAACAAATGCAAGTATCATTCGCATTACCCTTAAACAGCAGTACTATATGGCTATCAAAAGTCTTAGCTCTACAAGCTGCAGAAACTGGCTATCAATCTGCAGTCACTGGCTATCAACTTGTCAAAAAATTCCCAGCCCACCAAGTTATGCAGGCGGCACATATTGGATATATGTGTTCAACAAGCTGTACAATCTGTAGTCTCGTTTTCAACAAGTTAACGAACTTGGTAGAAACCATTCTAAACGCAGCAGAAACTGGATATCAACTGGTCAATAATTCCAGCTCACCAAGTTAGACAGGATGCACATAAGCCAAGTTCAACAAGCTGCAGTTGCTGCTTATCAATCTGAAGTCACTGGCTATTAACTAATCAAGAAGTCCCGGTTAACGAAGTTTGCAAGCGGTAGCAGTGCTGCAGAAACTGGATATCAATCATAGTCACTGGCTATTAACTAGTCAAGAAGTCCCACTTCACCAAGGCATGCAAGCGGTAGTCCCAGTTCTACAAGCTGCAGAAATTGGCTATCAATCTGTAGTCACTGGCTATCAAATGGTCAACAATCCCAGCTCACCAAGTAATGCAGGCTGCACATACATCCAGTTCAACAAGTTACAGTTGCTGGTATCAATCTATAGTCACTGGCTATTAACTAGTCAAGAAGTCTCAGTTAAGAAAGTTGTGCAAGCGGTAGCAGTGCTGCAGAAACTGGATATCAATCTATAGTCACTGGCTATCAACTGGTCAACAATCCCAGCTCACCAAGTAATGCAGGCTGCACATAGTACATCCAGTCAAACAAGAAGACCTTGCTGGCTATAAATCTGAAGTCATTGGCTATCAAATTGTCAACAAGCCCCACTTCACCAATTGTAAAGGCGGTAGTACCGGTTCTAAAAGCTGCAGAAACTGGTCTATAAACTGGTCAACAATTCCAGCTAACCAAGTTATACAGGATGCACATAAACCAAGTTCAACAAGCTGCAGCTGTTGGTTATCATTTATCAAACTGTAGTCACTGGCTATTAACTAGTTTACCAAGTAGTAGAGGCGGTAGTACCAGTCTAAAAGCTGCAGAAGTTGTCTATCAATTTGCAGCCACTGGCTATCAACTGGTCAAAAATTCCAGCTCACTAAGTAATGCAGGCTGCACATACATCCAGTTCAACAAGCAGACATTGTTGGCTATCAATCTGAAGTCACTGGCAATCTAGTAAGCAACAAGTCCAAGTTCACCAAGTTGTACAAGCAGTAGTACCAGTTCCAATAGCTGCAGAAGTTGTCTATCAATTTGCAGCCACTGGCTATCGACTAGTCAACAAATCCCAGCTCCCCAAGTTATGCAGGCTGCACATACATCCAGTTTAAAAAGCAAACATTGCTGGCTATAAATCTGAAGTCACTGGTAATCAACAAGCCCCACTTCACCAAGTTGTACAAGCAGTGGTACCGGTTCCACTAACTGCAGAAGTTGTCTATCAATTTGCAGCCACTGGCTATCGACTAGTCAACAAATCCCAGCTCCCCAAGTTATGCAGGCTGCACGTTCAACAGCTGCAGTAGCTGGTTATCAATCTGTAGTCACTGGTTACTAACTAGTCAAGAAGTCACAGTTTAAAAAGTTGTACAGGCATGCAAAACCAGTTGATCTGTTGTTTAAATCAAGCACTAAATGCCATCCAGCTCCCAGCATGACATAACCAGAAAAGAAACAGTTGTTGCTTGTTAGACTTACCGATTTAAGTGGGATTTTGGCAGTATACTTGATGTCGCATCCGTCCCTTTTGAAAACAGGATGAGGTTTATCTCTAATGATGAATACAATATCGGCAGGTATTTTATTGAGCTCCTGGTCACCTTCACGTCTAAAAGTAACCCTCGTACCAGCTTTCCATCCAGGCTTAACGTTGATCGTAAGGAGTTTATCTTCTTTTTTCATCGTCCCATCATACTGCATGACTTTCCGGGAAATTTTCATCTTTTTGACGCACCCACGCATCACATCTTCAATGGAGACGTAGACGTCATGTTCGATAGGTGAATCTTGAGCTTTATCTTTTCTGGCATTTCCGTGTACGTTGAAGGATTGTGAGCGATATGGGCTTCCGAATGGTTTAGGTCCAAAACCGGTTGAAAAGAATGATTTAAAAGGGTCGTTCATGTCACCATCAATGTCCATATCATTGTCAAAGTTACTGAAGAAGGATCTGCCGAAGACGTTTTCAAAAGTCGCATTCGGATCATTTCTGAACGTGAAATTGCCGAAATTGTGCGAGAAACCGCCCTGCGAATGTCCTTTCAGGCCGTCTTCGCCGCCTCTGTCGTAGATCTCACGTTTCTTCGGATCGCTCAGAACTTCGTAGGCTTCTGCGATTTCTTTAAACTTCTCCACTGCATTCGGCGCTTTCGACTTATCTGGATGGTACTTCAGAGCGAGCTGTCTGTACGCTTTTTTAATTTGCTCAACAGTCGCATTCCGTGGGATACCCAAAATATTGTAATAGTCCTTCCCCATCCTGCAAACAAAAAATTCATTGAACTTTAATCATTTTTTAAATTCTCTCGCTAGTTTATAGGGGCCAAAAAATCGATTATCATATAATTTAGATTTCCATAATACGATAAAAATAACGCCAAAACTTTTCAGTTTAACGCGTTTAAGTCTTGAATCTGGGCCAGGGTCACCAATCAAATTCTAAAAACTGGCATGAATTATATATATTATATACACATAATATTATAAAGCACCCAATTATAGAAATAATATAAATAAAAAAGAAGACATAAATAAATTTAAATTTTTAACTCTTCAATATGTTGACAATAACTTAAAATAACACAAACAATAAATTAACTTACTTGTTTAAACGTTTACTTTATAATTTATTTATTTTTAACTATATATTAAAAGCTTGACTTATTTTTTTATTTTTCAAATGTTATTAACCATAAAAATGATCAAAAAATTGATATAAAAATTGATAATAACGTCATGAGATGTGTAGGGGGACTTTTGACAATTCAGGTTATTCTCAATCGATTGGAGCATTTGTGGCGCCATTTTTTAAAAATGTAGTTAACCTAAGCGTCACTATTACGTCATCGATATTGATTGAGGTTTAGACAGAAGACCAGCTGATTTACGAAGAATATGAAGGTTTTTGAGAAAAAATAAGTTTATCGTTATTATATTATTGAGGTGTTGGTATATGAAATGTCGTTTTTAAAATCTAAGTTAATTTTCGACCTTTCAAAACGAGCTTTGAGCTCTTCGGCTGGTTTGAGGTATGTTGGGGTTGAGATTTTTATCATTTAGGTTAAAAAGAATTGTATGTCCCGGGGAAAATATCATTGCCCCTGAGTACTCAGGGCGTAGGGCTAATGAAAAGGCTGTGAAATAGCTTGTAAGGGGTGGGAAACCCTACAGTTCTATGGCCCACAACTCTACAGCCCTTTAGCATAGAACCCTGCAGCCCTATGGCCTGGAACCCTACAGCACTATGGACCAGAAACCTACAGCAATATGGCGCAGAACACTACAGCCCTATAGCATAGAACCCTGCAGCCCTATGGCCCAGAACTCTCCAGCCTTTGCCCCAGACCCCTCCAGCTCCATGGCCTAGAACCCTACAGCCCTATGCCCCAAAAACCTACAGCAATATGGCAGAGAACCCTACAGCCCTATAGCATAGAACCCTGCGGCCCTATGGCCTAGAACCCTACAGCACTATGGACCAGGACCCTCTAGCCCTTTGGCCCAGACTCCTCCAGCTCCATGGCCTAGAACCCTACAGCCCTATGCCCCAAAAACCTACAACAATATGGCAGAGAACCCTACAGCCCTATAGCATAGAACCCTGCAGCCCTATGGCCTAGAACCCTACAGCACTATGGACCAGAAACCTACAGCAATATGGCGCAGAACACTACAGCCCTATAGCATAGAACCCTGCAGCCCTATGGCCCAGAACTCTCCAGCCTTTGCCCCAGACCCCTCCAGCTCCATGGCCTAGAACCCTACAGCCCTATGCCCCAAAAACCTACAGCAATATGGCACAGAACCCTACAGCCCTATAGCATAGAACCCTGCGGCCCTATGGCCTAGAACCCTACAGCACTATGGACCAGGACCCTCTAGCCCTTTGGCCCAGACCCCTACGGCCCAGACTCCTCCAGCTCCATGGCCTAGAACCCTACAGCCCTATGCCCCAAAAACCTACAGCAATATGGCAGAGAACCCTACAGCCCTATAGCATAGAACCCTGCAGCCCTATGGCCTAGAACCCTACAGCACTATGGACCAGAACCCTCCAGCCCTATGCCCAGACCCCTACGGCCCAGACTCCTCCAGCTCCATGGCCTAGAACCCTACAGCCCTATGCCCCAGAAACCTACAGCAATATGGCACGGAACCCTAAAGCACAATGGACCAGAGTACTACAGCACTATGGCCCAGAACCCTACAGCCCTATGGCCCAGAACCCTACAGCCACATTTAAAGAAGTGGATCATTGTCCATAGACTTGCGCTTCTTAGCAGATATAAGGTGTCAATGGTCTTATTTCTCACTCAATTTTCTTTTTCAGGGCTGCCTGGAATAAAGACTGGCGCCCAGCTGATCTTCCGAAAAACGACGCAGAGCGACTAGCTGCTGCCAAGAAGTACAACCTCCTTCCTGAAGAATATGTTCCAACTGCTGATGATGGATACGGAGCAGGCGATTATCCCGAATTCAAACCATATTCGGTTGAATCAAGGGATCCGTTTTACCCATGGGACTATCCCGAATATAGACGCAACTACGGTGAGACGATTCCAGACGACTTCGCCATCCATACCGAGGACAGGTAAAAATCATACCAATTATCAACAGTTATAACCTTTTTTTTAGGTATGATGTCAATATGAAACCAAGATATTCGCTCCCTGCGATGCTTTCCATGTATTTCGGCGTCATGGGAACCTTATATCTTTTCTTCGTTTTAACCGAAAACAGCTGCTTTTGGCCAAAGGCTGCTCGCCATTTTCCTGAACCTGGCAAAAAACACTACACCTATTCTGGAACTCATTCAGGTCATTCTGGGCATTAAAGAATTTGTTAATATATAGTTTATTGTTTAAATAATTATAATTGGTGTAAAAAGCTATTGATTTGTTCCTTTTTTTAAAATCCTGTGCTACCAGTGGTTTTTACACTTCCTCTATTTCATTTTTGGTGTGAAAAACGAATTTCTAGGAATTAAGGAGGGGGCCACCCTTCTTAAGCTGTACTTTGGTAAGGTTGGTACTTAGGTTCCCTTTTTCTTTAATTTAGAATGACAGAAAATAATGTTGTTGCCAACTGTAAAATAAATAATTTTATTTATTTTACCATTCGTTTTTAATGTGAAAAGAAAAAAATATGAATTAACATCAACCTTGCCTCAAAAAATTCAAGTTCAATAAAACATGAACTATTCAAACGACAATAAATAAATAAAAACGAATTTTCAAAAATTAAGGAGGGGCCACCCTTCTAAATCGAAACCCTATGCCTTTTTTCTTTTCTTTTATCAATAGTACTTAATTTAATTTTTTAAAGATCTCTTTTTACAACACAAGAGTACTAAAAGATATAAAATTAAAACTAGAAATTGGTTTATTTTATAAATAGTTATGGGCAACACTGATTATGAGTTCCGCACTTCACTTTACATGATAAACAAGTCCCAACAGTTGTCTTTTTAATGTTTTAATTCGTCGTTTTTTAAAATCGTCAAGTGCGAAAAGCGGCCTGAACTTAATTCCGCCCTTAGTTTCCGCTCGTTTGAAAAACTTTTAAACGGCGATTCTTTCATTGGGTTCGCTTTTTTTATCGGCGGCCCCCTAAAATCCGACCGCCCGTTCTACCGAAACTTCGTGTTTTTTCCCTTTTTTTTCGCCCCTTTTCCCCAAATCGGATTTTTAAGAAGTTTTTATTTTTGAAAGAAAATCTCCATTTTCTGAGAATATCTTAACAACACCAATTTCACAACTTGTAAAGTAAGTAGTTATTCCATAAACTTGGTTTATTGTTTAATAAATAAGATAAACAATTTTATATATTTTCATCTTTGATTTATATTTTTTTGAGGTTAAAGTTGATTAAGACTAATTTTAAACCGCGAATCACAAAAGCATGGATTTACATTAAAATCAAAACCGGTAGGCGTTATAACCTTAAATGAAGTTTAAAAAATCGTAAATCCTAGTAAATGTACTTAAAAGTCAAAGTTGTCCCTCAAATGTTAAAAAGCTTTTCAGCATTTTATAAAAGATGACACATTACACCTACCCCCCAAATTTCCTGATTCGAGTATCCTACCCGCTTAACTTAAGAATTTGGGGTAGGTTCTCGTTGCTTTTTGTGCTCAGCGCGGGTAGACCCCCCAAATCAGCCGAAATTGATAAAAGTTAAACTTTTGACTTTTTTTGTTTAAATTCTTTGGAACATATTTTGCCTACCCTAAATTCCTAAGTAAATAATTAATTTTTTGCTCGATTTTATGAATTGAATGTGAAAGAAGCTGAGCTTCTTGAGATTTGGGGAGTTTCTGAGGTAACCTTAGATATGGCGGAATCAGGGGTTCGTTATCAGACTTAACGAAACAAACGATGTGAACGACGTCAAATTTGACGTCTAAAGCCTTCTGCGCATGCTCCAGGAGTTAGAAACTGTGGTTGGAACAAAGCTATTAACACACTAGGACTAAAAACAACCAAGAAAAATTATGGTTTTATAATTTTCTCATACTCATGAATAAATTATATCCATTTATATTAAATTTATAACATTAATATTTTATCAGATTTTAGGAGTCTCAGAGATTTGGTGGTGGTCTGCCATTTTCTGAGTCGGAGTATTTATATTCATGGATTTTGTTAATTTATAATAGGTATTCAAAAGTTCTTTTACCACCATAAAAATCTGAAGATAATAGCTTTGTTCCAACTGTTTGAAACTCCTGGAGCGTGCGCAGAAGGATTTGCACGTCAACTTTGACGTCAGGTGACTTCAGATTTGATGGACAAATGATGTGAACGACGTCTTTGACGTCCAAAGCCTTCTGCGCATGCTCCTGGAGTTTCAAACCTGTTTCAAACTGTGGTTGGAACAAAGCTATTAGCACATTAAGATTAAAAACAACCAAGAAAAACGATGAAGACATAATTTTTTTTAAATCATTCTTTTTATACATTTTGATAAAATAAATTTTTTAAAAATGAATTTAATAAAATTAACTACCAACACGGATGTGTGTTCCCTTATACTTCCCCTCCGTTATACTTCCCCTCACTTATACTTCCCCCCACTTATACTTCCCCTCTTTAATACTTCCCCCTCCTATATTGTACCTTCTCTTTAAGGAAGTTTTCGTGGTGAATCGAATTCCGTTGGTAGTTTAACCATATTACCAACAGAAAACGCGTAGTTCACGATTTAGCCATCAGGTAATGCAATGATTCCAATGAGAAATTAGGTATTTTTACCTATACTTCCCCTCCCATATTATACTTCCCCCTCCGTTGTACGTCCCCTCCATCATACTTCCCCCTCCTATTGTTACTTCTCTTTAAGGAAGTTTTCGTTGGAAGCTCTTCAAACCAGTACTTTTTATCAATTTTAAGTTTGGCCTTGTTCTATGGTACATTTTGTGGTGAATCGAATTCCGTTGGTAGTTTAACCCTATTACCAACAGAAAACGCCTAGTTCACGATTTAGCCATCAGGTGATGCAATGATTCCAATGAGAAATTAGGTATTTTTACCTATACTTCCCCTCCCATATACTTCCCCCTCCGTTGTACGTCCCCTCCATCATACTTCCCCCTCCTATATTGTTACTTCTCTTTAAGGAAGTTTTGTTGGAAGCTCTTCAAACCAGTACTTTTTATCAATTTTGAGTTTGGCCTTGTTTCTGATGGTAAATTTTGTGGTTAATCGAATTCCGTTGGTAGTTTAACCCTATTGCCAACAGAAAACGCGTTGTTCACGATTTAGCCATCAGATGATGCAATGATTCCAATGAGAAATTAGGTATTTTCACCCTCCTGAAAATAGCAGCTGGTGTTATAACTAACGCGACGAAATTATGTTTATTTTATCTTTTATGTTCATCATATTTTATGATTATAAATGCGCCAAACTCAGTGGTTATGAGGTGTTGGGATTTCTGAATCTAGGGAATCTCAGAGGTCTTAAGTCTGCCAAAAAGGCATTGAAATTGGGGGGGGGGGGGTTGCGGATGGTAGCGCAATGATAGCTATAGTTGCTCAAATAGCTTCTTCAACTCCTAATGGCGCCATCACTGATGCATAAATTGATTTCAGAATGGCAGGCGGAGATCAGCAGCAGTTCTTCTTAAAATGGAACGACTTCCAGACGAATATGGTGACCTCCTTTCGCCATCTCCGGAACGAGAAAAGCTTCACGGACGTCACGTTGGCCTGCGACGGTAAAACGTGCAAAGCCCACAAAATGGTCCTTTCCGCTTGCAGCCCTTATTTCAAAAGCCTTCTCGAGGAGAACCCTTCGAAGCATCCGATCATCATTTTGAAAGACGTACCGTTCGACCACCTCCAGAGCATCCTCGAGTTCATGTACGCCGGCGAAGTGAACGTCTCACAAGATCAACTTTCGACCTTCCTCAAAACGGCCGATCGCCTCAAAGTCAAAGGACTCGCCGAAGCCCCTCATCCCATCAAAAGGGAACAATAATCATGACGGAAATTGAAAAATGTTGTTGAAAAAAATTTAAATAAAAAAATCAAACATTAGAATAAAAATAAAAATTGAAATAATACAATACTCCTAAGCAAAAACCCTCATCTCCAAGACTACAAAATAACTGTTCCAAAGTAACTGCTCCAATAAACTTCAAAGCACTAGCCCATATTACCCTTTGTTTCATTGGAGTTTTTGTATTATTTCTCAATTTTAAAAATTTTCTCTCAATTTCACGTATTTTCTTTGTACTATTTCATTATACTTTTTTTTTCTTTTTTTTTTTAAATAAATATTCTAGAATATTTTTACAGACTGTGGGAAAATGGTTGAAAAGGTAAAAGTTTTCTACCTCGAATATATATTTTCTTTTTTGTTGGTTTTCCCTATTTTAAATTGAAGAAAGTGATGTAAAATACATTGTTCGTAATATAAAGTGTTATTTTTTTAAACATAAATTAAATATTTATTTCCTCTCCGTTTCTTAGGTTGGCTGCCATGGTGCTTGGTTGGCTAAAATGGTAAAATCGCTCAACGATGAATAGCTAGGGCCTATCTCGAGTATATTAGGTGTACAAAATGAAACTCGGCTAAAATCTACAAAATTCAAATTTACCCTGTGGCTGAGTTTCATTTTGTACACCTAATAAATAAAAATTGTAGGAAATTTAATTCTCTATAAATTTGTACTTAATTATTTTTTTCTAGGATGCACCATTTTCGGAAAATAATTTTTTTAAAAAATAAATTTATCTTGAAAACAGTGCGTCCTAGAGAAAAAATGAATAGAGTAAAAATTAAAGAGAATTAAATTTCCAACAGATTTTATTTAGTGCATTTTTTCAATATCTGTAACGGTTTACGATTTACAAGCCTTTTAAAAATTAACCTTCTTAATGGTTATACTTCAATAACCTTCTTACACGGAGAAGGTCAACTTTTGATGGACTTTAACGACTAAAATGTTTAAAATTTTGAAAAAATGAACTGCTAGGTGTACAAAATGAAACTCGGCTAAAATCTACAAAATTCAAATTTACCCTGTGGCTGTTTCATTTTGTACACCTAATAGTTTACTGGAAGGCGTTCAATTTAGCAGCACCCACTAGTGTTCATAAATCATATGCACATTGAGCACTTTTCGCATCAATGATCACCAAGCGCAATATATAGAGCCTACTACGTCCATCAAAAGTTGACCTTCTCCGTGTAAGAAGGTTATTGAAGTATAACCATTAAGAAGGTTAATTTTAAAGGCTTGTAAATCGTAAACCGTTACAGATATTGAAAAAATGCACGAACATCTGTTTAAGTAATATAGGAAAGATGTATTTTATAGTGTTTTTTATTTGATAGTTGGAACGAACTGGTTTGTTTTACGTTGTTCAGCGGCTGCGAACACTTGCGATTTCATGGGATGCCGTCGAGAAGGCGGTAGCGGGAAGATGAGGCTCGGCCACGTGCCGCTCAAATTCCTCGAGATGCCTTATCTCGGGATTCTCCTGGGTCCTCAAGGTGATCCGTTCTGCATCGGCGTTTTGGTCAACCGCGAGGAGTTGCTCACGACCTGTTCATGCGCTTATCATCACGTTTATTTTCAAATGGGTTTTGGCACTTTTGATCACGATTATAATATCAAGTGGCTCCGAAAGCGTGAGAAAAAGGCGATAACCTCGCACCCGAAATGCATCAAAGGTGCGCCGTTCGATGACGGTGATTTCGCGACCATTATTATGGATTCGCCTCTCCAACCCTATAGGACGTTTAATCTCAAAACTGGTATCCCTCGCAGATTAGAGACTACCTCTTCGTACACGCAGAAAAACTCAGCGTCTGCTACTCAGTCGGCTACGGCGGATACGACTTTGTCGGCCCGAAAGCCTCTCGTGAAGGCAAACGTATGAAAGTCCTTCAAAAATTCGACTACAGGCTCCTCCCGGACCGTTTCTGCAATAAATACAACCGCGGATGTTGTGGAGATTGGTTGTCTATAGGGATAGGAAAGACGAGAATCGAATCTACCGGCCTACACTGCATCGTACGTGGGCATCAGAAGAGTAAATGCATTGGAGATTTGGGAAGTCCTATCATCTGCCAGGGATATCTATTTGGATTCATGAAAGGGCACGTCAGGTGTACCGTTGATGCTAAAAACCACGCTGGCCCCGACCTCTTCTTACCAATAACGGGCGCCATTTCTTTTATACGCCATAGACACCGAATTACACAAATGTATCCGTGGGTACCCAAGCCTATGCCAAGGAAAGAAGTGTGGGTTACTGTTGGAGGTGAAGAAGGAGGTGTCAGTGTGCCCCCTGACGGAACAGGTACCACCCCTCGTGAAGGAGATGATGACGGCGACGATGAAAGACCCCCAACAGGCGAAGGAACTGAAAACGACTACTCTGATATACTCCCCCCACTCAAACCTGCTGACGGTTCCGAAGAGGACGAAGATGAAAATGCAGAAATCATTCTCAAGACGTTCTTCCCAAATGAGACCACAGTTATACAACAAAAAAAGCACGAGAGCCGAGTAGCGCAAGAGTATACTATGACTACAACTCCGCCATCCTTTTGTCGTTCTCCGCTTCACTCAAACCATTATCATCACAACGTTCGTGTTAACTTTAGGTCACAATAAACTATTTTAAATACCATGTGGGATATCGTATTTTTTATACGCATACTGTTGCTATCTTCAAGGTTCATCGAAATCCGTTTCTTGAAGTTTTCATTTTGGCACCCCCAGTATCATTTATGGAACTCTTCCCAATTTTGGAAGGTGACTCAATTGAGATGGACCCCAGACATTTTCTCACTCAAGGATAAGGTCAAAATGGCCAATTTATAAATACTTTATATTGTTTAAAAAAATTACAATAGGAACTATAAAAAATAGTGCTTAATTAGGTATCGAAAACTACTTTTAACTACCCGTATCACAGATGGAAAAAATGCATCACGAAAATCTCAAGATTTGGTGGCTTTTCATCGTCCATGTTAAGGCTAAGATTTGCGATTCCTTCCATTTTGATGCCTGAGAGCTTTCTGAAGTTTTCTTCTGTATTTTTGACTTCTTGAATGATGTTGAGTTTCGTCTGGAGTTCGAAGGGGAGGCTGAACATGAAACCTTTGATGGGCGGTGAGAGCAGATCGTGGTTTAAGGCGTAAGGTTTTTCAGGTACTGTCAAAACGCTGACGATGGCGCCGACTATCACGGTCGTTACGCAACCTAATGCCGAATACCATAAGTAGCTTATCCGGTACACCCACATCGGAGGTCTGAAAATGATGGTTATCGACTATTAACACAAAGTGTGTGTACTTACTCGATGAAAACTTCTGAGGTCATTGTGGAGTTGCAGAGGCATTCGCTCACTGATATCGGTTTCGGGTCGCTCGGGTCCCAACCAGTGGTCAAAGTAGCGTATTGTGCTCCGAGACCGATCCATCCGACTAAAAGAAGAGCAAAAACACCTCCGGACATAGCTCCTTTCGCGTTGGCCCAGGGAAAAGCATCCCGAGCGAAAAAAGGCCCAGAGTGACTCCTCCTGTAATACCGTTAAAGCTCAGAGCAACCTGCAGGACTCCTCCCAAACGTTCCACGACGAAAACCAAAGCGAAGCTGAACAGTCCGTAAAAAAGGGAAAGCCATTTTGAATACGTTGCTCCTTTTTCAGGAGGTATTGTCACACCAAAAAGCCCTGTGATGATGTCCTTCATTGTAACTGCAGAAAGCGAGTTTACAGCAGACGCCACAGTCCTGCAAAAGAAGGTTAAAATTTTTATTTGGACACCTTAAGACTTTACCCTAATGATGCAGCAAAGATTCCCGAGACGAAAAGACCTGAGATGCCGTAGAGTTTCCCCAAGACTTTCATTACGTAATATGGCATAGTTCATCAAGCGCTGTATCTCTTTGTTACTGTAGGGGTCACATCCTTTATAGTAGTCGTACATAATGAGCCCAGTACAGAAGTTGATGCTAAAGACCAAAATGAGGCCAAACGAGCTCGTCCATAATGCACGACGTGCGCTTTTTATGCTGTCGACCGAAAGATATTTCTGTATCGTCGCCTGATTCGCGCAGAACATCGTCGCCCAGTAAAATGTACCGCCGATGCTCACCGACCAAAAACTATGACGGATGACCGGACTTGAGTTCATTCTACAAAATTGTTATTGATCTTTGTAATGCTCATTGTGTTAGATTCCTTACATGAAAAATTCGAAACGTCCGCTTTCCGCGTTGGATTCATAGAGCTGCGAAAGGCCTCCAGGTGTCAAGATTTGTCCACAAAATAAAACGATCACAATCGACAAAAGAAGGACCACACTCTGAAACGTGTCTGTCAAAATGACCGCTTTCATGCCTCCCTAGAACAAAATTCAATTTTGAGTTTCATTTGCCCATCACCCTGCATCTGTTACAGCCCTGCATCTGTTAGGCCCGTAACAGCCGCAGTATTCGCAGGAAATGCCAAAACTTACTTGAGATGCATAAAATATGCAGACGACATAAACGACAGTGACTGCGCATATGTGTTCAGACCTGTCACGTTGCTGAGTGCCAACGCTGGCGCATAAACGCTACCGAAGTATAAAAAACCTACAAATAATGTTAAGAACAGTCAGAAAACGTTAGTTTCTTTACCATTTGAAGAATGTACATAGTTGCTGCCAAAACTCTGGTATGTCGACTAAACCTCACTCGAAATACTAAAGAAAATCAGTTAAAATAATGAGAGGATTAATACAAGTATACAAACCTCATATGACGACGTAAGCTGGAGCTTCATGAATACTGGAAGATACAAATAAGAAGTCAGAGGCACGACTAGTAAAAATGAAATGCATATCATCCAAAACTGAGTCCCGTTGCTGTAAACTTCCGCAGGATTTCCCAAAAGCTCAATCGCCGTAATGAACCTAGAGAAAATTAAAAGAAAGTTAGTTGGACAGAGTGATTTGGAGGGTATGTGGCATATATGTCTTCATACAAAACGTTTATTTACCCAGCTGTAAGAGACAAAGCGGTCGGGATCGTTCCCATCGATCCACCGAGGAAGAAATCTTCAGATGTCGTCTGCGCTTTGCTCTTCCAGGACAAAACGACGCCGATGAGGCTCGAGACGACGAGGACGAAAAGTAAAACCCCATAATCTGCGACGCCGAAATTTCCCCTTCCTCCACACATTGACCCGCAAGATCCATCTCTGTTGGAAGAAAATTTTTTTTAAAATCTTATGCTGCGTGCTCTTCCTTACAAAATGAAGAAAGCCTCCTACTAGGCCTTCAATTTATTATGTACAAAATGAAACTCAAAAAAATGCACCGTTTTCGGAAAATAATTTTTTTTAAAAATAAATTTATCTTGAAAACAGTGCGTCCTAGAGAAAAATGAATAGAATAAAAATTAAAGAGAATTAAATTTCCAACAGATTTTATTTAGTGCATTTTTTCAATATCTGTAACGGTTTACGATTTACAAGCCTTTAAAAATTAACCTTCTTAATGGTTATACTTCAATAACCTTCTTACACGGAGAAGGTCAACTTTTGATGGACTTTAACGCCTAAAATGTTCAAAATTTTGAAAAAATGAACTACTAGGTGTACAAAATGAAACTCGGCTAAAATCTACAAAATTCAAATTTACCCTGTGGCTGAGTTTCATTTTGTACACCTAATAAATAAAATTGTAGGAAATTTAATTCTATAAATTTGTACTTAATTATTTTTTCTAGGATGCACCATTTTCGGAAAATATTTTTTTTAAATAAATTTATCTTGAAAACAGTGCGTCCTAGAGAAAAAATGAATAGAATAAAAATTAAAGAGAATTAAATTTCCAACAGATTTTATTTAGT
Organism: Orius insidiosus; assembly: GCA_014119065.1. Taxonomy (NCBI): domain Eukaryota; kingdom Metazoa; phylum Arthropoda; class Insecta; order Hemiptera; family Anthocoridae; genus Orius; species Orius insidiosus. The sequence goes on along the minus strand of JACGAQ010000318.1, from coordinate 136,373 downwards.
GCATTTTTTCAATATCTGTACGGTTTACGATTTACAAGCCTTTAAAAATTAACCTTCTTAATGGTTATACTTCAATAACCTTCTTACACGGAGAAGGTCAACTTTTGATGGACTTTAACGCCTAAAATGTTCAAATTTTGAAAAAATGAACTACTAGGTGTACAAAATGAAACTCGGCTAAAATCTACAAAATTCAAATTTACCCTGTGGCTGAGTTTCATTTTGTACACCTAATAATTTAAAAAAGGGATATTAAACTTAGACGTATTTTTGTTCGTATTTTCCCTATGTAGATGATTCGGAAGTTTGCACTCTCGGTCAGTGTCAAGACCGTCCAAGAACCGGTTCAATTAAGGACTTCCGACCGGTAGCGTCCGATTCGTACTATTTTTTTCCTGCTTCCTCAACTTGACGTCTGCGTCCTTACAACTATTGGCATCCCGGATGGCGAATGTCAAGCTCAAAATTTTAATTTCTAAATTTACATAAAACTTCCTATTTGCATCAGCCCGTTATGCCACGGCGGTCTCCGCTGTTTACTACTCAGCAATCTGATCTGAAGGAACCTGCAGCTCCAGTTCAAGCAAAAACTAAATAGAAAGCCAGCAATATTTGCTGTTACCCTCAACTTCTTGCCGAAAAAGGGGGGTGGAGAACGACAGAAACTACATTTATAGCATTGAACTTTTGAATACATCAATGATCATAACTACGATAAAAATGTATCACCAAATCATTTTCAAATTCAATGCCACAAATCGAAGCAAAAGTCTAAAAATTTCAATTACTCAACCTTTATCAATTTTTCGTCCTAAATCATCCCAATCTAAGATCAAGATAAAAAAAAAATAGAAAAAAAAGAAAAAAAAAGTAAATTGCGGCCGTGAGGTGTTCCGGAAAAAACACGGACGGGGCACAGCAGACAAACTCAAGTTCTGTAAAGATCACTAATCAATTTTCTTCGGGGTCAGGAGACCCTGCTGTAATAGCTTTGTTCCAACCGCAGTTTGATACTCCTGGAGCATGCGCAGAAGAGCACGTCAAATTTGACGTCAGATGACTTAGATTTGACGGAAAAACGATTTGAACGACGTCAAAATCCTTCTGCGCATGCTCCTAGTTTCAAACCAGTTTCAAACAGCGGTTGGAAGAAAGCTATTAACTACCTAGGAGTTAAAAATTCTTTTCTTAAATTGAAAATTCAACTTCAGATGTATCTCAGCCTAAAAAAACGTCAAACCCTAATTTGAAGAGAAATAAAAACATGAAAATTTGTAGGTCAAAAAAGTCGAGGAAGTCACCCTTAGGAAATGGACAAAAGTATTTTTTAATCGAAAATTCGAGGTTTTTCCCAGAAAAAAAAGTTTTTTTTTTTCCCCGAAAATGTCCAGAGGCCAAAACTATAAAATCCATAAAATCTAAAATGTGGAAATGTAATAAAATGGAGGGTTTTCTTTTTTAAATTTGCGCTTTTTTTTCGAAAATTGTTTAAGTGTCAAGGTAGAAATAGTGGGATTTTTGGCTAAGAGAGGTCCCTCTCATAAGGGTGGAAGTATGAAATTTCTCCCTACTGAAATGATAATGTAAAAAAGTGACAATTTTTTTACACCAAAAATCGTAAAAATACAAGGAATAATTAATGAAAATTTGATGAAAATCGGCGGCCGCAGCGAATTTTTTAAAATTTCAAACAGACAAATCTCCGCCATTTTTTCGAAATTCAAAAATCGCCCTTGTTACATTCTTCTTCACCGGCTAAAGAAATTTGTGTGAAAAATTGGAGAAAATAGGTTGAAAACTTTGGCCGTAAATTGTTCCGGAAAAGGACGGCCGGCCGGCCGGAACCACAGACAAAGTTAAGATCGGTTAAGATTTGCCCCTCCGGGAAAATTTGGTGAAAATCGATTCAAAACTGTGGCCGTAATGTGTGGACGGCCGGCCGGCACCACAGACAAAGTTGAGATCGGTAAAGATCAATATTCGATTTGACCTCCGGGGTCTGGAAGACCCTTCCCCAAAAACCCGACGTCGAGGGTATCACAGTAACTTCTTTAAGGAAGTTAAAAAAATGTCAGAAACCCACCAGAATTGGGTGAAAATAAAATATGAAGAACAAAAGGATGAGAGGAGCCCCCTTGTATTGAGGAACTGAGTAAAAAAAAAAAAATATAAAAAAAAAAATAATAATAAAAAAATAAAAACTGGCGACGCACGGCCGGCGCCACAGACAACCTCGGAATCATTCCCCAAAAACCGTACGTGGAGAGTGATACATAACTTTTTTTTGAGTAAGTAAAAAAAAATTTTGAAAAAACCAGGGTTGTGGGAATATATTTTAAAATTAAAATTCTGACTTGGGAGTTTAATGTTTAATTCTAATAGCTAACGCTAAGGCCAATAAAAAAAAAAAAAAAAAAAAAAAAACTTCAATTTTTTTTACACCCTTTGGTGAGTAAAATTAATTAAATTATTCACTTAATAAACAATTGAGTTTTATGTTAGCAAATGGTTATTTTGAAAAAAACTTACCTTCACATCAAATGATAAAAACCAAAGCACGAAATGAAAAATCACAAAACAAATCGAAATTTTTCTTCCACACTCTTCGAATGTTAAAACGGAAATGAGCTTTCATGAGTAAGTTTTCCTGACTCGAAAAATCGCCCAAACATCCCCCCTCCCTGACCCCCTCCCCCCTCCTCCGACGACCGCTCGTCCCGTCTTCTGGAAACCCCGATCGCTCCGGATCGACCCGGACCCCATTTCGCCTCGAGTCAATTAAATGCGTTAATTTTTATTACGGAAAAAAAGAACGAGAACGAAATTCTTGGAAAGAAATAATCTCGACGTTGACTAAGCCAAAAAATGTGGGAGGAAAAAAAAACTGAAGAAAAGCGGCCAAAAACTGAAGTTTAGCCCCCCCCCCCCGTTGTTAGGAAAAGAACAAACCATATATCTCAAAATTTCGAGTGTATACGACTCGACATAATGCGGTTCGCCATAATGCATTTGTCCATAAAATAGCAGAAATGCGAGTTACCACCATAAAAAAATTTGCAAGAAATAGTGAAAACGTTCACCATAATGCATTTGAACATAATACATCTCACCATAAAGATGAGATTTAACACTTGTCGTTTCGACATAAAAATGGGAGGACCTCAATATTCAACTTGAACCTCCGGGGTCTGGAAGACCCTTCCTCAAAAACTAAGGAAAGGCTATCGTCGCGTTAGTTCTAACACGGCTATCTCATTTTTTATCAATTTTTAGTTTGGCATTGTTTATGATGGTAAATTTAGTGGATAATCGAATTCCGTTGGTAGTTTAACCCTATTACCAACAGAAAACGCGTCGTTCACGATTTAGCCAACAGGTGATGCATTGATTCCAATGAGAAATTAGTCCGTATTTTGGCTCTCTGAAAACCTAGGAAAAATGAGATAACCGGTTTTAGAACTAACGCGACGACTTGTCGTTTCGACATAAAATTAGTCGTTTCAACATAACGCAGTTGAACATAAAGGAAACTTTCATTTTAAAGAACGCTTGTCGTTTCGGCATGAAACATTTCTCTCGTTTGGGCATAATACATTTTACCATAAGAATTCGACTTCACATTTTATTCTTCATAATACGTCAAAAATCGAATTGTGAGGATAAAAATTTTCAATAAAGTTGAGAGCAATTTAATAAATTTTCATCCCTGATGTTGACAAGGTGGTAGAAAAAAACGAAGTTCTTGGTGGAAAAAAACGAAGTTCTTCGCCCAACCTAGCCAATCGGAACGGGCGAAAACACCCAAAATCCCGATATTTTGCTACTATGTACCTATATTTATCGAGGATTTTTTTTCCTCAATTAATTCTTTAATATAAATGAGCATTTTTGTAAAAATTTGGTGAAGAACGTGTCAATAGTACGGCCGCAGCGCATCAAACCCTTTTTTGCTTATGACGTTTCCAAGAAAGATTCTGTAATTTGGTGAAAATCCGATGAAAATTGCGGCAGTTCCAGAAAAACTGGAGACGGCCACCGAATTTTGGTGAAGACCGGCCGTAGCGCATTCAACAAAACAGATCTCTTTCGGAAACCACTCTTCGAGGGTTTCCCATAACTTTTTTTCAAGAAAGCTAAAAATAATAATTCCAGGTCATAAAAATTGAGAAGGGTCCCGCCTTCAAAACCGAACAAACCGATTTTAGTCGGTTTTCCAAGATAGGTAATTAGCTCCCTACTTATAGAACTTTATTTTTATCAAATATTTTTTTCAAATTGGACTTTCACTCCCATCTTTAATTTAATAAAGTTTAATAAATTGATTAATTATATAAAATAAAAAAAATTATTTGAATATTTAATTAAGTCAAATTTGGGGCGCAAAAGTTGGCACTCCTCGATTTTCGAAATTTCAAAAGTGACGTTGCTAATATTTATTTAGAAATTGCTTTTATTTGGTAGTCTTTCTTTCCTATGCGAAATTGTGACTTAGAAAAATAAAAGTCTGACCGGTTTAAACTGGATGCTCTTCGGGTTCTTGAGAGGACGCGGAATGCCGGATAAACACACCTAAAGAACGTGACGAAATTGCAAAAAAAATCAATCATCTCCTTTATTACCCACTTCCTCCTATAATTGGTCAATATTTAAAAAATAAAAAAATTTTTTCAAAGAGATGTTATTGTATACCCACCATGTATGGTTTTTGGAGTGGGCCAGACGGAGATGCAAATTGATTAATGATCTTTACCAAGGTTGTTTTTGGTGCCGCCATGTTTACGTCCCAGTGTTGGGCGTAATCGTAATCGCAATTACGATTACGATTGTAATCGCAAGTTTCTTAATTACGATTACAATCGTATTCGGATCTTTTTCTGCGATTACGATTGTAATCGCATTTTTTTAACGATTACAATCGTAATCGTATTTTTTTTTCTGCGATTACAATCGTAATGACCGGCCGTAGCGCATTCAACAAAAACAGATCCCGGAAACCACTCTTCGAGGGTTTCCCATAACTTTTTTTTTCAAGAAAGCTAAAAAATAATAATTTCCAGGTCATAAAAATTGAGAAGGGTCCCGCCTTCAAAACCGAACAAACCGATTTAGTCGGTTTTCCAAATAGGTAATTAGCTCCCTACTTATAGAACTTTTTTATCAAATATTTTAGTTACAAATTGACTTTCACTCCCATCTTTAACTTAATAAAGTTTAATAAATTGATTAATTATAAAATAATAAAAAAATTATTTGAATATTTAATTAAGTCAAAATTTGGGGCGCAAAAGTTGGCACTCTCGATTTTCGAAATTTCAAAAGTGACGTTGCTAATATTTATTTAGAAATGCTGGTATTTGGTAGTTTCTTTCCTTATGCGAATTGTGACTTAGAAAAATAAAAAGTCTGACCGGTTTAAACTGGATGCTCTTCGGGTTTCTTGAGAGGACGCGGAATGCCGGATAAACACACCTAAAGAACGTGACGAAATTGCAATAAAAAATCAATCATCTCCTTATTACCCACTTCCTCCTATAATTTGGTCAATATTTAAAAAATAAATTTTTTTTCAAAGAGATGTTATTGTATTACCCACCATGTATGGTTTTTGGAGTGGGCCAGACGGAGATGCAAATTGATTAATGATCTTTACCGAGGTTGTTTTTGGTGCCGCCATGTTTACGTCCCAGTGTTGGGCGTAATCGTAATCGCAATTACGATTACGATTGTAATCGCAAGTTTCCTTTAACGATTACAATCGTAATCGTATTTTTTGTTCTGCGATTACAATCGTAATCGTATTTTTTTTCTGCGATTACATCGTAATTGTATTTTTTTTCCCGCGATTACAATCGTAATTGTATTTTTTTTCGCGATTACAATCGTAATTGTATTTTTTCTGCGATACAATCGTAATTGTATTTTTTTTTTTCTGCGATACAATCGTATTGTATTGTTTTTTCTGCGATTACAATCGTAATTGTATTTTTTTCTGCGATTACATCGTAATTGTATTTTTTCTGCGATTACAATCGTAATTGTATTTTTTTTTTCTGCGATTACCATTATAATCGTATTTTTTTTCTGATTACGACCGTAATCGGCGATTTGACCTTAATCGACGATTACGACCGTAATCGCAGAAAAAAATATTATAATGGTAATCGCAGAATAAATACATTGATTTTAATCGCAAAAAAATACGATTATAATGGTAATCGCAAAAAAAACGATACGATTGTAATCGAAATTACGATTACGATTATAAGTAATAATCGTAATTAAGAAACTTGCGATTACAATTGTAATCGTAATTGCGATTACGATTATGTCGACACTGTTATACGTCCGTAGTGTTCATTAAATTTTTTCAAAATCTTGATTCTTCACAGTAAGTTATAGTCGAGATTTTTTTTTATTCGAAATTTAGAAAATGGCAGAGATCTAGAGAGCCATTTAAACTTTCGTTCAATTAAGGGTAAAACCTAATAACTTGATGAATCCGTATCTCAAAATTTCAAGTGTATACGTGTCGGCATAATGCGGTTCGCCATAATGCAGTCGACCATAAAATAGCAGAAATCGCGAGTTACCGTTCACCATAAAAATCTGCAACTCAACATAAAGAAAATAGTCGAAAACGTTCACCATAATGCATTTGAACATAACACATCTCACCATAAAGAAGAGATTTCTTCGTTTTGTCATAAAATTAGTCTTTCAACATAACGCAGTTGAACATAAAGGAAACTTTCATTTTAAAGAACTTTTGTTTCAGCATAATGCATTTCAACATAAAGCGTTCGCATGAACGACTTCTTCAATAAATGCAAGTCGACATAAAAAAAGTTCAAGTCACCACAACGCTTCTCACCATAAAAGCCTCTCTTAAAACTTGTTTTTTCGCCATAAAACTGTTTCTGTCGTTTGGGCATAATACATCTCACCATAAACTAGGGACAGCCAAAGAGCATGCTTATTTTCGCCGTTTAAAACGCGATTATGGCGAAACGGCAAAAACCTTAAAACTTGACAGTTCACCATAATGCGATTCGCACATCCTAGCGAGAGGGAAAATAACCCCCTCGTGAGGTAAAACGAGCTGATCCTGCTTGCTTTTCCTAGCTTATGGTGAGATGCTTTATGTTGAATTGCATTATGGTGAACTTTAAAGGTTTTTTTCGTTTCACCATAATCGCGTTTTGAACGGCGAAAGTAGGCTTGATCTTTCGCTGTCCCTAGTTTATGGTGAGATTTATTATGCCCAAACGACAGAAACAGTTTTATGGCGAAACAACAAGTTTGAAAGGTTTTTATGGTGAAACGCGTTATGGTGACTTGCACTTTTTTTTATGTCGACTTGCATTTATTGAAAAGCGAAACGCTTTATGTTGAATGCATTATGCTCAAAATTGTTGAAATTTTGAGAGCTTTATGTTCAATTGCATTATGCCAAAACGCATTGTGGTGAACTATAGATTTTTTATGTCGAAATGCAGATTTTTTATGTTCAAATGCTTTAGGGTGAAATGCGTTATGTTGACCTATGTATCTCAAAATTTCGACTAAAAAACAATCTGGCCTGGGGGGGGGGGGATACTTCTTTTCCCCAAAATTGAGGCTACTGACGTCATAGGAATGGAAAAAAAGTCTTCCTCAATTATTTTTACCCTAACAAATTCAATTAGTGGGAAAAAAAATTTTCTAGGGGAAAACACCAGAAAAAAGAGTTACCCATTATGGGAATTTCCCTTCCGCTTTGCTCTTCAGGTTACAATTAATTTTCGATAAAAATCTCAACCCGACGAAAATAATATCGCATAATTTTCGCTACATTATGATTGTTCAAAAAAAAATTATTTTTCTGTCGCTACTATTATTTTTTTAATTATCGGGTCAAATTAAGAAATTGTTTCCGCTTATGTCAACGGTCCATCTTTTAACATTTTTTAAAAAATCCGACCTTCACAGAAAAAACGTTCATTCAGTGATTTATTATCGAATTTTTTTTAAATAATTTGTTTTGTTTTTTGGCGTTTGTTGAACGTGCTGAGCCATGGGATGCAGAAACCCCGTTTTCCGGGAAATACTTTCCGGATTTCCCAAAATCCCCAAAAATATCCCCAAAACTTAGAGTCGATAACTAGTGATACAGAAAGTGTGGATGCTTGAATTTGTACATAGTTGGAATCTAGGAAAAAAAATAAGAGAAATTAAAAAAAGTTTAGAGTCTCAGGTCAATTTTAAAGGATTTTAGAGCAAAATAGCGCTTAATTTGGCATTTTAAAAGTAGCCTGAAGAGGACATATGAATAGTCAAATCAACTTAAAATTTTGCGTAGATTCCGAATCTGAATTAAAAAATAGCCGATAATAGGAAAAAAATTCAACATAAAGCAGGAAAAGCAAGCAGCAGCAAATGGGATCAGACACAAGGGGGTTAATTTTTTCCTCTCCAACGATGTGCGAATTGAATTATGGTGAAATGCCAAGTTTCAATATTGTCGTTTCACCATAATCGCGTTTTAAACGGCGAAAATAGGCTTGCTCTTTCGCCGTTCCTAGTTTATGGTGAGACGTATTATGCCCATAGGACAGAAACAGTTTTATGGCGAAACATCAAGTTTTAAGAGAGGCTTTTATGGTGAGAAGCGTTATGGTGGTTGGCACTTTTTTTATGTCGACTTGCATTTATTGAAAAAGCGTTTATGGCGCTTTATGTTGAAATGCGTTAAATGAGAAATGATTTATGAGAAAAATAATTAGTGTCTCAGGTCAATTTTGAAGTTTTTTATGTCGACTTGCATTTATTGAAAAGTCGTTTATGGCGAAACGCTTTATATTGAAATGCGTTAGAGAAATGATTTATGAGAAAAAAAATTAGTGTCTCAGGTCAATTTTGAAGGATTTTAGAGCAAAATAACGCTAAATTTGGAATTTTTAAAGTTGTCTGAAGAGGTCATATGAATAGTCAAATCAACTTGAAAGCGTAGATTACGAATCTGAAATAAAAAATAGGAGTTCTCATTTAAAATAACGACGTTGGTGTCGCTCTGGGACACCCTGTACATCAAAATTCGTTAACTGCAATCAATCCTTCGTCGAAAAGAAGGGGTTTATATTTAAAATTTTCCGATCTCTTTAGTTTAAAAGTACTAGTTGAAGAGCATCCAACGAAAACTTCCTTAAAGAGAAGGAATAAATAGGAGGGGGAAGTATTAAAGAGGGGAAGTATAACGCAGGGGGAAGTATGAAGAAGGGAAAGTATAACGCAGAGAAATTTTTTTTTTTTTTCAAAAAACTTGCTAGAACCACCGTGTAGAACTCTCACACATTTAACGCATTTTTAAAATAGAAAATATGCGGTAAAATCGATTTTTTATAATTAATAATATAAATTCTCGTTTACTTTTTCTGATCACATCAAATGTTTCGAATCTAAACATTTAAAAAAATGAATTTTCCTGATTTTTTAGTCGTTTTTGTAGCACTTTTTAGTGAAATTTTCATTGTCCGAGGAGCCCCTACGACGCCCTTCCCCGTTAATACGGAGATGCCGCCGCAACTTGTCGAACATCATTTGTGAGTTTTTTCACTTTTTTTTTAAGAAAAAAAATTTTTTTTTTTCATTTTATAGTGTGAGACGCCGGGTGCTGCTCTAATATTGCCCCCCTGATCTTGATCGTTAGTTCCTTTTTCTCATTTTATTTTTCGCGTAACTTAAAAAGTCGGAAAAAAAGAGAAATAGATTGATAAACAAGGCAATTTTAGCCCTAAAAGGGTGGAGCAGCCGTATTATGCTGGTATGGAATTAAGATTTAAAAAATTTTGATTAAAAAAATGTAAGATTTAATATTTTTTAACTTCCTTAAAGAATATCGTCGAGTTAGTTCTAACACCGGCTATCTCATTTTTCCTAGGTTTTCAGGAGAGCCAAAATACGGGCTAATTTCTCATTGGAATCAATGCATCACCTGTTGGCTAAATCGTGAACTACGCGTTTTCTGTTGGCAATAATTAAACTACCAACGGAATTCGATTCTCCACAAAATTTACCATCATAAACAATGCCACAATCGATAAAAAATGAGATAGCCGATGTTAGAACTAAAGCGACGATATCCTTTCCTTAGTTTTTGAGGAAGGGTCTTCCAGACCCCGGAGGGTCAAATCGAATATTGAGGTCCTCCCCCTCCTTTGTACTTCCCCCTCTTATACTTCCTCTCCTTATACTTCCCCCTCCTATATTGTTCCTTCTCTTCAAGGAAGTTTCCGTCGGGGCCAGCTCCAGACTACTCTATGAAAAAAATTGAATCATAGGTGTCAACGAGGCTCAATTTCATTAATTTATTTATTTTCGAATTTTTGTTTTAGCCGACGCCATGTATTGTTTGTGAACCGCATTTTCAAACAAGGAACAATGTTAAAATTTAACTGGGAATAAATTTTTTTTTACTGTTTATTGTTATTTTAATGCAAAAATGCAAAGTTTTGCCCCCCCCCCCCCCCCCCAGGACACACGGAATGAGCAAGAATGGGTGGAGATCGGACTGAAGGGACGGACGGCCGGCACCACTGACAGCGATCTTTTGATGATGGTGTTTGATTAAGTAATATTGATTCACGTTCTCTTTACTAATTTAGCGAATTAAGTGGTAAGAATTGATTTTTTAAATTAAACGTTATTCATATTATAAATTATTACGTTTCTGCCGGGATCATTTTTAAGCATAAAATATGAATTTGACATATTTTTTGGTCGTTTTCATCGCGTTTTTGTCAGAAATCTTCATCGTCGAAGTTGGAGCCAAGAACTGTCGGCTACCAGGGTCAAATGTGAGTTTTTTTTTCACTTTTTTTTAAGAAAAGAAAATATTTTCATTTTTAGTGCGAGAGGGAAGATCAGTGCTGCTAATTTGTGCGTGCTCTGCTCTGGTGATTGCCCCCCAGTCGACGGCGATCGTAAGTATTTACAAGAAGATCTTTCCGAACGATACAAAATTCATTCTTCTCAACTATACACACCACTCAAAAGACCCCTAAATCAGCCAACGACAAAAATTCTGAGGCATCCGGGGCAACACCTCACGTAAAACTGCCAAATTCTATATCTTCATTTTTAGTAGAACGATAGCGGGAGAGAACACCGTTCAACATAACGCATTTCACCCTAAAGCAGTTGAACATAAAAAAATCTGCATTTCGACATAAAAAATCTGTAGTTCACCATAATGCGTGTTGGCATAATGCAATTGAACATAAACTCTCAAAAGTTCAAAAATTTTGCGTAATGCATTTCTACTTAAAGAATTTCGCCATAAATGACTTCATAAATGCAAGTCGACATAAAAAAAAGTGCAAGCCACCATAAAAGCCTCTCTTAAACTTGATGTTTCGCCAAAAAACTGTTTCTGTCGTTTTGGAATAATACATCTCACCGTAAACTATGGACAGCGAAAGAGCAAGCCTACTTTCGCTTATGCTACTTAGCAAGCCTGCTCGCCTAGTTTATGGTGAGATGCTTTATGTTGAATTGCATTATGGTGAACCTTTTCAACTGTTTTCATCGTCACCCCCCCCCCCCCCAATGTTTGCCACAATCGTATTTGATTAATATTATATTTTATTTATTTGCTACCATTTGTTTTAGCCGGAGGCAGTTTTTGTTTGTGAACCGCATTTTTAAACAAGGAAGAATGATAAAATTAAACTGTGAAGAAAAATTTTGTTTAAGAAAATTATGATTATTAAAAAGACGGTCATCCCACGACCGGTGTCGGCGTAATGCGCATCGTCAGGAGGACTATTTTTCTAACAAGAAAGACGATAATGCTATTTGCTTCAGGAAATCATGAAGTACTTATTACTGGTTTACTGGCCCCGATGAAAAATTTTTACAAAAAAAATTTCAAGAAAGTATCAGATTAGGGGAAAAAAAGTCATAGCCTAGCCAGGCTACTCGAAACGGCAGTGAAATCCCAAATTTCTTCCTGCTATCTAGAAATTATCGTACGCCGATGGTAATACAATAACTTCTCTTTGAGAAAGTTGAAAGTGAACTTCCTCCTCCGTTATACTTCCCCTCCCGTATATTTTCCCCTCCTATATTTTTACTTCTCTTTAAGGAAGTTTTTTTGATGAGCTTCCAACCAAAACTTCCTTAAAAAGAAGTAAAAATATGGAGGGGGAAGTATAAGGAGGGGAGTATAATTTTATATAATATAAAAAATATAGGCGTAATTGGTGAAAATTTGGTAAAATCGAACAATGGCCGCAGCGAATTTTTTAAAATTTCAAACAGACATATCTCCGCCATTTTTTCGAGATTCAAAAATCGCCCTCGTTAGTTTCTTGTTCACTGACCAAAGAAAATTTCGTGAAAATCTGGTGAAAATCGGTTGAAAACTGTGGCCGTAAAGTGTTCCGGAAAAGGACGGCCGGCCGGCGCCACAGACAAAGTTGAGATCGGTAAAGATCAATCTTCGACTTGACCCTTCCCCAAAAACGTCGAGGGTATCACAATAACTTCTTTAAGGAATTTAAAAGAGTCACTCTCCTAATTCGTAGGACCGTTCGAAAAATGTATTTTTAATTCCTTGTGTAGATTTCCGACAAGTCATCGGTGAATTGAATAATTTGTTTGAGGGAGACATTTCAATTGAAGAAGGCCGCTTCTCCTCTTCCTCCTCCTCCTCATCTTCTTCTTTTTGCCAAAGACGCACTCCTGTGATCGGGTTCTATCCCGAATTTTCCGGTTTTCTCGCCTACTCGTAAGCCGCAGTTTGTTTTTTGTTTTTCTTCGACAAGGACATTTTATTTTTCTTATTATTCACGTATCGATAAATTCTTAATAAACAAATAAAAACCGTGACTGGAGAACCGTAACAAATAAGTTTTGAAGAATTTTGACGTCATTATTTGAGAATCTTCTAAGGAACCAACACTGATAACTGCTATCCTAATAGCTTTCAACGTCTTTCGCGTGAATGGGCTTATTAATTTTTAACTTCCTTAAAGAAGTTATTGTGATACCCTCCTTATAATATTGATCTTTACCGATCTCAACTTTGTCTGTGGTGCCGTCCGTCCGTAGCATTTTTTTCCGGAACACTTTACGGCCACAGTTTTCAGCCTTTCATTTCAAATATGGGTATATACCCTCAAAATTACAACATCTTAATTCTATTTATTCTTCATGTAATTCATGAACAACAAACGAAATAAATACGTTGGGCGATTTATCAGAGATCATTTTTTTTTTCTTCGTCCTAGTTAGCCCAGGCAATACCGTTTTTTCTCCCTCCTCTCGTAGTAAAGATTGGCCATAATTCGAGTATTGAAACCATTAAAGTCCGGCCGTTGGGTCTCCGCGGTTCTCGGGTCAAATCTGGTTTCATCCGGAGTTGGTCGGTATTTCTTGGGGTTTTTCCTAAAGACTTTCTCTCCTATAATTTTTAGAATCCTTCAAATCCGATTATGTACAAAAAAAAATGGGTTTTCCTAATACTGCTAATTGGGTAATAAAATTTTAAGTTGAGTTTATACCTGTTCAGCCTCTTTGAAACGAATCCATATTCCATGGTCTTCAGAAAAAATTCTGCGATTGCCCCAAACTTATTGGGAAGAGATTCCACTGCCTTCTTGATTATTATATTATAAACGACATCCTTAATCAACTAATGAATTTTTATTGCCAAAATGGTTTTATTTTACTTTTTTTTCCGCTCAAGTTGATAGAACTCCCACAAACCAAAATTCGTTGGTAAACCGTTTTGCTGAGCATTGATAACTATATAAGTACCTTACCTATGTTAATATTTTGACTTATGAAAAAATATTAAATCAAAATCTCTAACCTTTAATTAAATTGGAATCGCAGCGTTTTTTAAAATTTGAATATCAATATTAATTTGAAATAAATTTGAATATCATATAGGCCAAATTTTTTTTCGACCTTACGTTGGTAAGACTGCCTGAAGTTGCGGATGCAATCCATTAGAGGAAACCTACGTTTTTAAGGTAAAATTTTTTTAATATTATACATAGCAGTAGGTAACGTTTATGAAACATTCATAGAAAAACGAAGAACGGAATGTTGAGTCCCGTTTTTGTAAGGCAAAAAATAAGCACAGCCACCTGGATTAAAAAGGTTGGTAGCATTGCTTTTTCTTTGCCACAGCACTCTTTTTCAAGGAAGTCTTTTTCACAGAGGAGTTCCAGGTAAAAAGATTGAAATTAAAAAATAATGACAATTATATTTTTAAAATGTTTTGAGTATAATTATTTAAGAATTGATTATTTTTTTCTGGGCCTCATATTTCGACTTCGCGCAGAAGTGTTTCCGCTTCCTATGCTGAACATTTGACCACCTAAAAAAAGAAGAAAAACAGTTACAATTAAAGGAGTTTTTTTTTTAAATGAGAAGGTTTTAAAGAGAGAGAGAGCCACTCACCACCAGAAAAGTTAAAACCATTATTTTGAAAGCCAAAACCACCTATAAGAAGAATTTAAAGTTTGAAAGATGAAGAGGATCAAAATGAAAGAATACCGTTAGATGAGGCGTTGAAAGCAAAAGGTTGGGTTCCGCTTTGATTTTGCTGAGCGCCAAATTGAAACATGTTCTGCTGAGGTTGCGGCTGTTGCTGTTGCTGTTGTTGATTCTGTTGAGCGGTGAAATTAAAAGACGGCGTCGTTGCATTAAAATTGAATGGTTGATTTGCATTTTGGGTTGCCCCAAACGTCGGATTGGCCGGGGTAGCGTTTGCTGCAAAAGATGGCGTGTTGGCAGCAAAAGTTGGTGCTTGGTTTGCACCAAACGTGGGCGTAGGTGAAGAAAAGTTAAAAGAAGGTGTTGAAGTTGTCGTAGTACCAAACGACGGCGATCCAAACGATGGCGTTTGGGCACCAAAAATTCCAGTCGAAGTTGTCGTCGTGTTATTGTTAAAGGTCGGCGCAAAACTGAAGCCGGCTTTTTCTTCAGGCTTTGATCCACCAAAACTGAAACCTTTACTTTCGCTTTTAGCACCGAATGCAAACGTAGGAGTCGCGGTGGATGAAAATGAAGAAGCTGTCGTTGTCGTAGTAGCATTGAAACTGAATCCTTCGCTTTTTTGTCCAAAAGCAAATTGTGGTTTATCGTTAGCAAAAGTGAAAGCTGGAGAATCTGTTTTTCCAAATGCAAACGGTTTTGTCGTTTCCGTGCTGCTTCCGCCAAAAAGTGTCTTTAAACCGCTACCATTTCCAAAAATGCTTTTTTCGCTCTTTTCTTCAGTTTTAGAACTTTCGCCGAAAGCAGTGTTTGTGGAGCCAAAACTTGGGGTCGTCGACGAACCAAAACTTGAAGCCCCGAAACTTTGTGTGGTTGCTCCAAAAGTTGGTGCAGTTGTGGTCCCAAAACTAGCAGATGTAGCTCCAAAACTTGGTATAGTTGTAGAACCAAAACTTGGTGCTGTCGTGGATCCAAAATTCGGAGCAGTCGCTGTTCCAAAACTTGGAGCTGTCGTTGTACCAAAACTAGGTGCTGTCGTTGTACCAAAACTAGGTGCGGTCGTTGTACCAAAACTAGGTGCTGTCGTCGTACCAAAACTTGGAGCTGTCGTCGTTCCAAAACTTGGGGCAGTTGATGAACCAAATGGGCTTGATGCACTAAAAGCAGTAGTTGTACTTGACGGAGTTGCACCAAAACTGGGAGCGGTTGTTGTTCCAAAAGTTGGAGCAGCCGTTGCACCAAATGTTGATGCAGTTGTTGTACCAAATGTTGGTGCAGTAGTTGTACCAAAGGTTGGCGCAGTTGTTGTACCAAAGGTTGGTGCAGTTGTTGAACCAAAAGTTGGAGCTGATGATGCACCAAAGGTTGGCACAGTTGACGAACCTGATGAACCAAAAGTCGGGGCTGTGGTTGTACCGAAAGTTGCTGTAGTTGTTGTAACTGCAGTTGATGAAGTTGCACCAAAAGTTATGGCAGTTGATAAACCAAAAGTTGGAGCAGTTGAAGTGCCCAAAGCGATGAAGTTGTTGTGCCTAAGCTTGTTGACGTTGATAAAACAAAAGGACTTGAAGTACTTGAAGTTGTAGTACTACTTGAAGCAGTAGTCACACTAGTAGTTGATCCAATCTTTGCTGCAGAAGTTGCTCCAAAACTGAAAGTTGGCGTTTTTGGAGCATCCGACGTGCCGAAATTCAACTTCGGCACCTCTGACCCAAAGCTGACTTTCGGAGTTTCAGAACCTCCGAAATTGAACGTAGGCGCTTCAGTCTTTTTAGGAGTTTCAGCAATTTTGTCAGGGGTTTTCAGCGTGCCAAAGTTAAATTTGGGCGCTTCAGAACTTGAAACTTTGACATTGCTTTCAGGCGTTTTGACCGCATCTGGATTTTTCTTTGGTTCTAAAACAAAACTTGAAACTTTGGAGATTCAGAAGAATTTGAAACAGAAGTCGTCAATTTGGATTCAGGGCTGCCAAACGACAATGAATTTGTCGATGTATTTGTTCCAAATGTGAATGTATTACTAGAACCGAAGGCAAATGATGACGTCACTGAAGGAGTGAATGAAGTTGCCGTCGAAACAACAGAAACAGGCTGTGAAACAGAAACGTTTGACGTTTCTTTCGATTCTTTGGTGGCCAACGTGCTCAGCCTAAAACCGGACAATCCAGGCGACTCCGGAACAGGTTGGACAACTTTGACTGGTGCTTCATCCATCAAACCTGCTTTCGGTATCGGCTCCATTTCTGGATAAACATGAGAAAATTTTTTGACGACTGACTTCAAAATAGAATTGGCAACAGTTTCAGTAACTTCGATTTTTTTCATCCCTAGTTTTCGATATTCTTCGTCTTTTGGGTCCTCAGCAACAACCGGACTTGGCGACTTAAAAACCATCGTCACTTTTGGAGAAACTTCGGGTTTTTCTGTTCCTATACATTTATCGGTCTTGGGCGCTTCTTGAATTTCTTTTTTCTTTTTAATTTTTTATTTTTGGGCTGTCTAATTGGCATTAAATAGTGGGAAGAGTCTAAAAGTCCGACGCTTGAGCTAAGCGAACTTAAGATTTCATTGTTTTTCCGTTTTGGCGACCGGCCGCCGATGTCGGTCACATTCCGCAGTCTTTTACCGTTGCGGAACTCTTCATTTTTATCAGGTTTCGTTTTCGGTTCAAAAACCTGCTCGTTTTCAAGTTGCGATTTGTAAAGGTTGTGATGGTGGTCAGATTTCGCTTTCTGCGATGGCGGCGGCTGCGATTCTGGCGCAGTTTCTCTTTCAACCGCCAACCACGGTCGCTTTTTCGTGATCTCCCTCAACGCTTGAATCACGCTACGATTCGAATCTTCACGTGAATCATCCAATGAGCTATCAGATAATGGAAAGCCGCTAAAAAATAATCATTCATTAAAAAGTGTGCTGAAAAATAATTAACTTACCTGCTGTTTGGGTCTGAAATCCTTATTTTGAAATGTTTCGGTTTCACAACCTTCTTTTCATTTTCGCTCCTTCGAAACCAAGGAAACTCGCCAACGTTTAAACCTAAAGAACCTTCTGTTGGTTCCCCATGCCTTCAGATTGCCTACAAACATAATACGTTAAGTAATGTCTATCTAGGAATGTGGTAGCCCTGGCTAGGCAAAGAAGACAGTAACGGCAAAAACCGGGATTTTGAAGTGCTATATCTCAGCACCCTGAATACCAATCATCAAATTTTATGCAGGTTCCTCTGATTCGATATGAGTAAATTCTGAAACTTTCAAGTCGATCGGTACACAGGGTGCCAATATAGCACTTCAAAAACCAGGTTTTTCGCTGTTACTTCTTCAGCTAGCCAGAGCTACAGCCTCTCCTAGGGCACCAATTGACTTGATTCTTATCAATAGTTCATTCAAACAAAAAGATGTGATATCAAAAACACCCCGCCTCGCAAAAAATCCTTCAACATCAGCCAGAAAAAGTTATGATTTCAACTTCCCTCCCTCCAATGTACTGTAGAGAAAGAGATGAAGCGTGCTCCCGTTTTCAAAGCTCCTCTTGGCGGCGTTGCGAAATGCTTTTTATCAGGGATAACACAGTTTTTAAAAAATTTCTCAGCATTCAATACATATAAATTTAGTACAACTTAAAAACTCATTCCTTTTACCTCAAAGGGCTTTCATCGTCGTTTCGCAAACTTTCGTAATTGATTTCCCGGCTAAAACGGTTCGCAAAACCGCTCAGAATCCCACTCGCGCTTTCCTTCACGTTCCAGGCCATCTTCTACTTAACTAATTTATATCGCGAACAAAAAACGAAACGATTTTACATTTGAACTAATATTTTATAAAGATAATTGTAACAAAAAATACAATAAAACGTTAAAATTAACGAATATTATACAAGAAACAACGAGGAAAAGGTTAATTCAAGGCTTAAGCCAGTGTTGCCAACTGATTTTCGGGTTTTTCTTGCAGACGGTTTGTAAAATTTTTACTATGTAATTTTTCATTTTTTATTGTTTAAATTTTATTTATTAATTTGTTTAGGGATAATTTTTCCTTTAAGAAATAAGTGTTGCCAACTTAACGTTAAGACTGCGAACCTGACGGACAAGTAGGTAAACCATCGTTATATCACGAACTTGATTATTTTTCAAGTCTGATTATTTTAGTTGATTAGTTTTCTTTATTTTCTAGAGATTAGTTTTCTTCTTTTTGTTTTCTATAAACTTTTTTTAATAATGAGCCGGAGTGAAAAAGACCGGACGAAACAAATACAGGAGAAATGCCTCTTACTTTTGAACCAAATGTTGAGGGACGAAGATAATAAATATTGCGTGGACTGCGACGCTAAAGGTAAAGTATTTTCGAGTTATCTGCATCTGCAAATTATTCGCAATTTCTAAAGATCGTAAATTCGGATTTTAGGGGGCGTTTTTTCTACAGAATACGCCCATTTGAAGGCTTATCTGGCGCGCTATTCCTTCCATATTTTTTCACCCCGGGTTTTTCCTCGTCCTTTGGTTTTCCTGGGTCGGGGGAGTGGAGTATCAAATAACTTTTCCATCATTTTCATAGTCTACAAATTGAAGTTTTTTTTTCTAGTTTTTATTGTTGTGTGTGCTTTCTATTGTTTGAAAGAAAACTAAACTTGTTATTTTTAAAGGTCCACGTTGGGCATCATGGAACATTGGGATTTTCCTGTGCATCCGTTGCGCTGGGATACATCGAAACCTCGGTGTCCACATTTCGAAAGTGAAGTCGGTCAATTTGGACACGTGGACGCCCGAGCAAGTCGTGAGTATTCAAGAGATGGGTAACTCGCGAGCGAGAGCGTCTACGAAGCGAACCTCCCCGAAAACTTCCGTCGTCCCCAAACCGATTCGTCGCTCGAGCAGTTCATCCGAGCGAAATACGAAACGAAAAAATACATCGCGTCCGAATGGGTGAAGCCTCCTTTGCCGAAAATCGACTGGGAAAAAGAATTTGAGGAGGAGGACGAGAAGAAGAAAAAGAAAAATACCAAAATAACAATTTTACCGGCGAAAACCGCCGAGATTCCGCCCCAACTACCGAAGCCGGCGAAGAAAAACCCGGAAAAAGTGACTCCGCAGACTGCGCCTTCGACGACGAAAACGTCCGACCTTTTGGGCCTCGACACGCCGACTGAACCCGACGATTTTCCTCATTTTTGTCATTCTCCGCCCCCAAGTTAAGCGAAGAAGAGAAAACATTTTTCAACCAACCGACAACGGAAGCTCCGAAAATGACAACAGATTCGATTCTTGCTCTTTATTCGCAGACACCTCAATTTCAACCGGTCGCCCCCCCTCAACAGCCTCAATTCTATCCCCAATTCCAACCCACAAATTCGAATCCGTTCTACAAAATGAACCAACAACAACAACTTTCCGATGAACTTTCAAACCTAAAACTTCAAAACCAACCCAACCAAAATTTATGGCAATAAATATAATTTTATAAACAATTTCACAAAATTTATGTACAGGGTGACTTCACATTTATCAACCGTGTATAAAATAATGAATAATGTACTTCAGTTTTGGACCATCGTGCAATTTTTTTTAAATAATTATTATTGTGTCTATTATTTGTATTATTAAATGGACAAATCATTGTTTTACTTTCGATTGTTTACTTATTTATAAAATAGAATGATTTTAAAAAAATTACTACAGTACTATTCTCTCCCTTCCTCTGTAGCTAACCGTTGAATTTCACCAACATAACGTTAGTTCTAACACCGGCTATCTCATTTTGAGTTTGGCATTGTTTCTGATGGTTATGGAGAATCGAATTCCGTTGGTAGTTTAACCCTAGTACCAACAGAAAACTCGTAGTTCACGATTTTGCCACAGGCGGAAAAATGAGATAGCCGGTGTTAGAAACGCGATATCCTTCCTAGTTATTGGGAAAAGTATGTTTGACATGCTCGGTTTTGATGGAATCAAATTAACTAATCAGTAAAAAGACGTTTTAAAAATCGTACTTAGGTTGGCAACACCTCTTAGTATTCTATAACCACATTGTATTCTATAACCTCACGTTTAAAAATATCTGCAAGACACAAGTTTGCCATTATCGAATAATTTGTTTAATCATTGATTACTTTTGATTTCAAACTAAAAATGTTTAAGAGTTTAATTTTGACGTTTTTATTCTGTATTTTGGGTGTTTCTGATTCGTTTTTGTACGATTGGATCGGATGGGGTGGGAAAGACGTGAAAGGCGAAATTGGCGTCTCCGTAAATTTCGAAGAACTCGAGCCGGACTTGAAGTTCATTGAGGAGGCCTCGAAAATCGCCGGGATTCCCCTCTCGGAGCTGACGTTTGCGAACAAAAAGTAAGAAAACGGAAGTTAAATCAAGACATTAGGATAATCAAGAAAGACGTCCTAAAAATTGGATTTTATCGGATTTTTGGCGGGAAAACCCAGGAAATCTCCCACAAATGAGGTGGTTTAATGGACATGGGTTTCTTTGCTAAAAACCCTAATAAAATCCTTAAAAATGTGGTTTTTCTAAAACTCCTTTAAGTTCCCTTCATTTATACTTCCCCTCCTTATATTTCCTCCCCGTTATACTTCCCCTCCTTTATACTTCCCCCTCCTATATTTTTACTTCTCTTTAAGGAAGTTAAAGACTCCCTTGGCTCTTTTTCTTAGGTTATTTGGTTATTGTGGACCATAGGGTTTTTCACGTTAAAAACCAAGAAAAATGCCCAGGAATGTTTTAAAAATCAAAGAAAACTTCCTTAAAGAAGTAAAAATATAGGAGGGGAAGTATGAGGAGGGGAAGTATAACGGAGGAGGAAATATAAGGAGGGAAGTGTATCGAGGAGGAAATATAATGGAGGGGTAAGTATAAGGGAGGGAAGTATAACGGAGGGGAAAATACAAATAAGATTTTTTCGATTCAAAATGCATGTTCAATCGTAGTTTTGAGTTTTTCAACCTACCTTCCTTTTTATCTTTTCCTCATTTTTTGATAAATAGATTTTCTAGCATCTTAACTGCATTTACTGCTTGCATTTTACTTTTACTAACAAGGGGAAAAAAATTATAGAATTGTTTTATTTATTCTTTTTTTCATGAGAAGATTGTTCTGAAGTTGAAAAGTAGCTGCGGCCGTCTCAACGATGAGCAGCTCGCTCGTTTAAGCGTCAATTTATTGAATTGCCAGAATTCAGCGGAAGGTCGCAAAGTTTACCCTTGTACAGACAAAATGGTATTTTTTAAAATTGAAAAAAAGTTTAGAAAAATGTTTAATTTTCTTAAAGACTCTCAAAGACTGTACAAGCGAGATGCCGCCGGATGTTTGGAATGCGTACCATGTTGTAAGTAACCGCGCCCGCGCCGTCTGCTACGCTGCGCGACAACAGCATTTCCGCGCATATGCTGAAAATGTCGTTAACAAACTTGTAGAATCAACCCGTAACCACTTATCAACCATTGAAGAATTTCAGGTTTGTTTTGTCCATTTTTCAATTCTCTACTTCTTTTTTAGAATAAGCAAAAAATGGTCCACGCTGAAGCAGATTTGACGTTGGAAAAACTTTCGCTGAACCAACGTCAAGTTTTGGTCTCATATTCGAAGATAAAATCGGCTGAAACTTCGCTTGTCGAGAAGTTAGCTAAAAGTCTCGATCTAGCCCAAAAATCAGCTGATCTTCTCAATCAAAACGTGGGAAAATCTCAGAACTCAATTCCATCATTGATACCTCGATTGGTTAGTGTGTTAACGAAGAAAATGGTTTCTTAGCCTCCTTATTTTCCCAAAATTTTAAACCCATTTTTTAATTTTAGAAATGAGCAAGAGGAAAATGAAGGAGGAGCTGGAAATTAGAGAGAACACAACATTATTGATAACAGCAAATTTAAACAGTGTTGCCAAAGCGATCAATGAGATTTTCAACAAAACACGCACATCTTCAGCCGAACTTTATTCAAAAAACCAACTTGCCAACGAAAAAGCTGTAAAAGTCGACTTAAAACTAGAAGAAATCCTTGCGAAAGTCGAATCAGTTGCTCAAACGCTTGGTGAAAGCCACAAACGCTTTCAAAAAATCGTCGGACCTGACGGCGACAACATAAACAAAATAATTACTCTCCTTCCTCACATTTTAATTTTAATTTTTATGATGATTTTATATTCGTTTTTAAATTTTTCACTTCCAATCGTTGGATCCTATTATTAGCTGTTTTAAATTTCATCGCTCTTGAAATTAATGAATATCGGCCAGAAACTTACATAATTTTTTTCACCACAGTCTCCATAGCTTACATAAGTAATTTTAGTATCAAATTGTTTATTTTATATTTTGTTTTTTAGTCAATTTTTTTATGTCTCGCCCAGTTGAAGTACAAACTACAAGTGATCAACTGAATGAGAACGTTCGGGATGGTACACCTGAAAACCATGTTCAAAACCGGGTACATTCATGGCTAGAAGATCAACCATCAAACCGAACGAACGGCTACCACCCTGTACATCCCACACCATCTATCTCCAGGTATACAGTTGGCTAAAGTGGGCAACCTACTTTTTGGTTCAAAATATAGGAAAACATTCATTTGAGTTTTCTGTTTCTTCAATGACTGGCATAGTACCCAGATAAAATTATTTTATTTTTTAGTTCGGTCAAAACGTATTGCCGTGGACATACAAAAAATGGCGCCCCGTGTCGAAACCCCGCGAGAAAAGATGGCGTCTTTTGTTTTATACATGCATAAAGTGAACTGTTTTTATTTTATTATTTAACTATAGTCATTTATAAAAAGACTGATAGTCGTTATTCATTGAATAGCGATTTATGTGATATTTTGTTGTTTTTATTAAAAAAAGTTATGTTCCTAAAATAAATTTTTTCTGTTGTTCTTTTTGTCTAATTTCTTTGTAGCTGAAGTGAGAAGATTCTCTGGTTTTGAGAAAAGCAAAGCAAATGGGCTGAAATGTTCCATGTTATTGAGGTAAAATATTTCGTTTGTTATACCCAAAAAGTCAATAAAAATCACCACGATTGGTCATTTCTTCTTCGATAAATGAGTTCTGATAACAAAATCGGGCCCTGACATGCAATTCTGAACTGCTTTTCGAACCCCACTCATCAGTTTACCTCGGCCAATACAAAGAAGAGGTAAATAACAAAATGTGGGTAATATCGTTCATTTAAATTTTTGTTATTAGGTGTACAAAATGAAACTCGGCTAAAATCTACAAAATTCAAATTTACCCTGTGGCTGAGTTTCATTTTGTACACCTAATAAATAAAAATTGTAGGAAATTTAATTCTCTATAAATTTGTACTTAATTATTTTTTTCTAGGATGCACCATTTTCGGAAAATAATTTTTTTTAAATAAATTTATCTTGAAAACAGTGCGTCCTAGAGAAAAAATGAATAGAATAAAAATTAAAGAGAATTAAATTTCCAACAGATTTTATTTAGTGCATTTTTTCAATATCTGTAACGGTTTACGATTTACAAGCCTTTAAAAATTAACCTTCTTAATGGTTATACTTCAATAACCTTCTTACACGGAGGTCAACTTTTGATGGACTTCAACGCCTAAAATGTTCAAAATTTTGAAAAAATGAACTACTAGGTGTACAAAATGAAACTCGGCTAAAATCTACAAAATTCAAATTTACCCTGTGGCTGAGTTTCATTTTGTACACCTAATAGAACTTCAATATTGGTAAAGTTTCATTTCTTGCAGCAAACAAAATAGAAGATCGTTTGCAATCCGCGCTCATACTGAAGCACTAGCAGGATCTGTTTATGACGTAATAATCACGCTTGAAATAAAATAACTGATACTTTATCGCAGTCTCACTTTTGTTGGCTCAAAATGCCGGATGAGTTACGTAAACGTAAGTACAAAAAGTATCAGCTCCTCCAAACTTCGTTGAATATCAGACGAAAGAATTTTTCGAAAATTCGACCCTTCACGGGGTTCGTTTTATCGCGGAAAAAGGGCGTCCAGTTTACGAACGGTAATGAGAATTTATGTTTTATATTAATATTTTAAAAGACTTATGTGGTTTATATTCGTTTCTATCGGGGCGATCGTGACGCTCATCATCATCGCTTCGCTTTGGGAGAAGTTCCAGACGAATCCGACGATTACCGGGCTTGATACGGACTTCCACAATTGGGACGTCCCCTTTCCGGAATTTCCGTCTGCCCTATAAACGCGTTGATGAGAAACGTGTTGAAGACGAGGTCTCCAAAAAATGGAAAGACGCAGATGAGAAAAAACGCGAGTTTTACTCCGGGTTCCTCTTCAACGTCGGCAACTTCTCCTACAGAGGATTCAAGAACATTGAAAAGTACAAATCGGATGGCACTCTCGCTAAGGAAAATCTTAAAGAATTGGCTTATAAAGTAAGCAAAGTCAAATGATCTCCCTAATTTCACTGCATACAGTTTGATCTAGCACCTGAACTAACTGCCCACTGATTGTACCCTTGACCACATATTGCTATAGCCTTTTGGCTCTTCTTTAAAGTTATCTAATGCAAACTTTAGGTCTTATTCAAATGCGAAGAGGTTCTTAAGGACTGCCTTTGGAAAGGCGAAGAGATCGACTGCTGCAAGGTCTTCAAGCCGACATTCACCGAGAAAGGGTTTTGCTATTCGTTCAACACTAGGAACTCGGAGAAAAATTGGCCTGAGTAAGAATGGTCCTGTCTTATTGAATATCATTTTGAATGAATTTTATTAGCAAGCCTGCAGGCATAGATGATGGTTTCAAGGTGAAAGAGATTTACGAGACGGATTCAAAGTGGACAGTTATGTTCCATGGGAACGTCACCGGTCTAATCGCTTATAAGGTAAGAAAAGCCGGATGCTCACCTTGCTGTTCTCCCCTGCCATGCTGTTGCTGGCGGGAGTGGTGGCGGAGATCGTACGCTTCGTCACCGGCACTGGAGCGGCTATTTTGTGTAAAGTAACGTAAGAATTATTTCCGAAGATCTTCATCCACGATTCTGAAGAACTGCCTGGTCTTGAAATGGCGCCCCAGCACATCTGGACAATGACAACGAACAGAATTTTCTTCACTGCCAGAATGACGTATACGACAAGTAAAATTTTTATTTTATTCTACGCTTTGTACTGAATTTTAAATTAGACGATACGAAGCAGTTGACATCGAAGCAACGTAAATGCATTTTTAAGAATGAAGTCGAGTTGAAGACGTATCCGGAGTATTCGTATTGGGCCTGCATGACGGACTGCAGGATGAAATACGCCCTCGAGAAATGCTCCTGTGTTCCCTTCTTCTATCTTCAAGTCCGTAAGAATCATTAATTCATTAAAACGATAAAACTTAATGGTGACTTAGCCGGTTTTCCGTACTGTAATCTAGACGGCCTGATATGTCTGGCGCAATATGCCGGTAGGTGATTTTACTTTGCGACTCCTCGTTTTATAAATGCATTGCGCACTGCAGGAATTTGTTCACTTAGCACTAGAGCACATGTTGGTAGAAAAGCTCTCCTGAATATTCTGTGGTGTTAGGATGCTACGGACTGTCCAATTTGTGTTAGCGATGCATACCTGTTGATTTATTTGACGACCTTTTATTTTGGCATGGAATCGGAAGTGTACTGTTAAGTCAGCTGCACAGCGCAGATCCTTAACAGGCAAAAGGCTAACAAACTGCATGCTTTGCTGCTCTGTCATCGACGATTGTAATTGACTCAAAAGTCCCTATATCATTCATTGTCATAGAAACGATGGAAATATGTCTAAACTGTCCTTGCGAACTCGGATGCACACCAACCATTGTTCGTGAGCAATGCTTTCCTATTAACAGGCAAGAGGCTAACAAACTGCATGGTTTGCTGCACTGTCATCGACGATTGTAATTGACTCAAAAGTCCCTATATCATTCATTGTCATAGAAACGATGGAAATAGGCCTAACTGTCCTTGCGAACTCGGATGCACACCAACCATTGTTCGTGAGCAATGCTTTCCTATTAACTGGCAAGAGGCTAACAAACTGCATGGTTTGCTGCACTGTCATCGACGATTGTAATTGACTCAAAAGTCCCTATATCATTCATTGTCATAGAAACGATGGAAATAGGCCTAAACTGTCCTTGCGAACTCGGATGCACACCAACATTGTTCGTGAGCAATGCTTTCCTATTGACAGGCAAGAGGCTAACAAACTGCATGCTTTGCTGCACTGTCATCGACGATTGTAATTGACTCAAAAGTCCCTATATCATTCATTGTCATAGAAACGATGGAAATAGGTCTAAACTGTCCTTGCGAACTCGGATGCACACCAAACATTGTTCGTGAGCAATGCTTTCCTATTGACAGGCAAGAGGCTAACAAACTGCATGCTTTGCTGCACTGTCATCGACGATTGTAATTGACTCAAAAGTCCCTATATCATTCATTGTCATAGAAACGATGGAAAAAGGTCTAAACTGTCCTTGCGAACTCGTATGCACACCAACCATTGTTCGTGAGCAATGCTTTCCTATAACAGGCAAGAGGCTAACGAACTGCATGCTTTGATGCCCTGTCATCGACGATTGTAATTGACTCAAAAGTCCCTATATCATTCATTGTCATAGAAACGATGGAAAAAGGTCTAAACTGTCCTTGCGAACTCGGGTGCACACCAACCATTGTTCGTGAGCAATGCTTTCCTATAACAGGCAAGAGGCTAACGAACGCATGCTTTGCTGCACTGTCATCGACGATTTTAATTGACTCAAAAGTCCCTATATCATTCATTGTCATAGAAACGATGGAAATAGGCCTAAACTGTCCTTGCGAACTCGGATGCACACCAACCATTGTTCGTGAGCAATGCTTTCCTATTGACAGGCAAGAGGCTAACAAACTGCATGCTTTGCTGCACTGTCATCGACGATTGTAATTGACTCAAAAGTCCCTATATCATTCATTGTCATAGAAACGATGGAAATAGGCCTAAACTGTCCTTGCGAACTCGGATGCACACCAAACATTGTTCGTGAGCAATGCTTTCCTATTGACAGGCAAGAGGCTAACAAACTGCATGCTTTGCTGCACTGTCATCGACGATTGTAATTGACTCAAAAGTCCCTATATCATTCATTGTCATAGAAACGATGGAAAAAGGTCTAAACTGTCCTTGCGAACTCGGGTGCACACCAACCATTGTTCGTGAGCAATGCTTTCCTATAACAGGCAAGAGGCTAACGAACCGCATGCTTTGCTGCACTGTCATCGACGATTTTAATTGACTCAAAAGTCCCTATATCATTCATTGTCATAGAAACGATGGAAAAAGGTCTAAACTGTCCTTGCGAACTCGTATGCACACCAACCATTGTTCGTGAGCAATGCTTTCCTATAACAGGCAAGAGGCTAACGAACTGCATGCTTTGCTGCACTGTCATCGACGATTGTAATTGACTCAAAAGTCCCTATATCATTCATTGTCATAGAAACGATGGAAAAAGGTCTAAACTGTCCTTGCGAACTCGGGTGCACACCAACCATTGTTCGTGAGCAATGCTTTCCTATAACAGGCAAGAGGCTAACGAACCGCATGCTTTGCTGCACTGTCATCGACGATTTTAATTGACTCAAAAGTCCCTATATCATTCATTGTCATAGAAACGATGGAAATAGGCCTAAACTGTCCTTGCGAACTCGGATGCACACCAACCATTGTTCGTGAGCAATGCTTTCCTATTAACTGGCAAGAGGCTAACAAACTGCATGGTTTGCTGCACTGTCATCGACGATTGTAATTGACTCAAAAGTCCCTATATCATTCATTGTCATAGAAACGATGGAAATAGGCCTAAACTGTCCTTGCGAACTCGGATGCACACCAAACATTGTTCGTGAGCAATGCTTTCCTATTGACAGGCAAGAGAAACAAACTGCAACAAACAAACTGCATGCTTTGCTGCACTGTCATCGACGATTGTAATTGACTCAAAAGTCCCTATATCATTCATTGTCATAGAAACGATGGAAAAAGGCCTAAACTGTCCTTGCGAACTCGGATGCACACCAAACATTGTTCGTGAGCAATGCTTTCCTATTGACAGGCAAGAGGCTAACAAACTGCATGGTTTGCTGCACTGTCATCGACGATTGTAATTGACTCAAAAGTCCCTATATCATTCATTGTCATAGAAACGATGGAAATAGGCCTAAACTGTCCTTGCGAACTCGGATGCACACCAAACATTGTTCGTGAGCAATGCTTTCCTATTGACAGGCAAGAGGCTAACAAACTGCATGCTTTGCTGCACTGTCATCGACGATTGTAATTGACTCAAAAGTCCCTATATCATTCATTGTCATAGAAACGATGGAAATAGGTCTAAACTGTCCTTGCGAACTCGGATGCACACCAAACATTGTTCGTGAGCAATGCTTTCCTATTGACAGGCAAGAGGCTAACAAACTGCAGGCTTTGCTGCACTGTCATCGACGATTGTAATTGACTCAAAAGTCCCTATATCATTCATTGTCATAGAAACGATGGAAAAAGGTCTAAACTGTCCTTGCGAACTCGGGTGCACACCAACCATTGTTCGTGAGCAATGCTTTCCTATAACAGGCAAGAGGCTAACGAACCGCATGCTTTGCTGCACTGTCATCGACGATTTTAATTGACTCAAAAGTCCCTATATCATTGTCATAGAAACGACGGAAAAAGGTCTAAACTGTCCTTGCGAACTCGTATGCACACCAACCATTGTTCGTGAGCAATGCTTTCCTATTAACAGGCAAGAGGCTAACAAACTGCATGCTTTGCTGCACTGTCATCGACGATTGTAATTGACTCAAAAGTCCCTATATCATTCATTGTCATAGAAACGATGGAAAAAGGTCTAAACTGTCCTTGCGAACTCGGGTGCACACCAACCATTGTTCGTGAGCAATGCTTTCCTATAACAGGCAAGAGGCTAACGAACCGCATGCTTTGCTGCACTGTCATCGACGATTTTAATTGACTCAAAAGTCCCTATATCATTCATTGTCATACTAACGATGGAAAAAGGTCTAAACTGTCCTTGCGAACTCGGATACACGCCAACCATTGTTCGTGAGCAATGCTTTCCTATTAACAGGCAAGAGGCTAACAAACTGCATGCTTTGCTGCACTGTCATCGACGATTGTTATTGTCTCTATTGTAAGTCCCTATTGTCATAGAAACGATGGAAAAAGGTCTAAACTGTCCTTGCGAACTCGGATGCACAAATACGGTTTACGAAGTTGAAAAACTAAGCGACGCTCAGGAAGAGTAAGAAAATTACAAGATTTGATTCGATTTTAATAATTTAAATAGCGACGAAGACGAGCTCGAAATTGGATTCGTCTCCTGGCCCATGATGAGATATAAAAGGGAAGTACTTTTCGGATGGGTTGACCTTTTAGGTAAAGAACGCAGAATTTCAAAGTTTTTTTAAACATTCCCGTTTTAGTCTCATTTGGAGGAATAGCAGGACTTTTCTTGGGCTTTCTCTTCTCTCTGGGGTCGAAATCGTCTACTATTTTACCCTCCGGGCCGCCTGCATGGTCTACAAAGACGACGAGAAACTCAACGAAATCCGCACGGAGGAAAAGTCCAAAATTAAAAGGACTGACATCGACTTAAGTTTGAAACCAAAATTCCGAAAACTTGAAGGACAAAATGAAAAAATGAGTGAAAACTCCTACATAAATAATGTCCTTCAAGTTTCAGGTCAAAAGAAAGCACTCAAACTTCCAAGAGGATACAAAACCCCGCACGTTCCATTCCTCAACTAGAAAATACAATAGAATGATGTAGTAATAAAAATGTTATTACCTTCTTTCATTTTATTGCTCCTTTAATTATTCGTCTGTGCATTGTAGGAGAAGTGCTAACAAACATTGAGTGGTTTCCAATTTCATTCTCTCCCACCCACTTCGCTTTTATTTATCTGGCTATCCTCCCTCCCATTCCACCTCCTAGATTCCTCCAGCCTCTGGAGTGGAGTTTTGAATGATGGAACTGTACACCGTCTGGCCGCATTGAAGGAAAGCATCGCTAGAAAAAAGTACTCATCGGACGAACCTATGTTTGATGGCCAATCGTGCACGTTTTGTGTAGTATATTTGCTACAGGTTCCCCTCCTCCCGCTGGCGTTCTGAATGTAGTGACGCTTAACGTAGTAGCAACGGTAAGTCGATACGACTTCTGAAATTAAGAGGTAGAGTGGTGCTCAGAATGTCTGAAGGGAAGTATTGCTATCAAAGAGAACTAAATTAAATATGCACGGTCTGCGCAGTATAGTATCTGCTGCATAAAGGAAGCATTGCTAGCAAAGAGTACCTACTGGACTAAATATGCACAATCTGCGCAGTATAGTATGAAGTATGTATCTGATGCTTACAGGAAGCATTGCTTGCAAAGAGTACCCACTGGACTGACTGGACTAAATATACACGGTCTACGCAGTATAGTATCTGCTGCTTACAGGAATCAGTGCTAGCGTACCCACTGAACTAACTGGACTAAATATACGAGTCTGCGCAGTATAGTATCTGCTGCTTACAGGAAGCATTGCCTGCAAAGAGTACCCACTGGACTAAAAAATTTGGTCTGCGCAGTATAGTATCTGCTGCATAAAGGAAGCATTGCTGGCGTACCCAATGGACTGACTGGACTAAATATACACGGTCTGCGCAGTATAGTATCTGCTGCTTACAGGAATCAGTGCTAGCGTACCCTCTGAACTAACTGGACTAAATACACACGGTCTGCGCAGTATAGTATCTGCTGCTTACAGGAAGCATTGCCTGCAAAGAGTACCCACTGGACTAAAAAAACATGATCTGCGCAGTATAGTATCTGCTGCATAAAGGAAGCATTGCAAGCGTACCCACTGAACTGACTAGACTAAATACACACGGTCTGCGCAGTATAGTATCTGCTGCTTACAGGAAGCATTGCCTGCAAAGAGTACCCACTGGACTAAAAAATTTGGTCTGCGCAGTATAGTATCTGCTGCATAAAGGAAGCATTGCTAGCGTACCCAATGGACTGACTGGACTAAATATACACGGTCTGCGCAGTATAGTATCTGCTGCTTACAGGAATCAGTGCTAGCGTACCCACTGAACTAACTGGACTAAATATACAAGTCTGCGCAGTATCTGCTGCTTACAGGAATCAGTGCTAGCTTACCACTGAACTAACTGGACTAAATATACATGTCTGCGCAGTATAGTATCTGCTGCTACAGGAAGCATTGCAAGCGTACCCACTGAACTGACTATACTAAATACACACGGTCTGCGCAGTATAGTATCTGCTGCTTACAGGAATCAGTGCTAGCGTACCCACTGAACTAAGTCTGCGCAGTATAGTATCTTCTGCTTACAGAAAGCATTGCTTGCAAAGAGTAACCACTGGACTAAAAATACATGGTCTGCGCAGTATAGTATCTGCTGCTTCAGGAATCAGTGCTAGCGTACCCACTAAACTAAGTCTGCGCAGTATAGTATCTGCTGCTTACAGGAAGCATTGCAAGCGTACCCACTGAACTGACTAGACTAAATACACACGGTCTGCGCGGTGTAGTATCTGGCATCTGCTGCTTACAGGAAGCATAGAAGTGTGTTCGAAATCAATAATGAATCAAGAGATAAAAAATTTATTCGTTAATTTTAAAATGGGTCTTTCAGACCCACTAGTGTCAAAATGACGAATGACCTTTGCCACCTCCACAAATGTTATCATTAATCACATTTCGGGATCATCCTTTAGTCCCTTCGGGATAAGCTCCAGACAATTACTTTCCGAATAAAAGAAAGTGAAGGGGAAAAACTCGACCGCCCCCCGCAAGCCGTTTTTCCGCCCCCTCCTTTTCGCCTGAAGCCGATCCGGCAGACGCCAGTTGTCTTTCGCCTTCGGTGGAGGGAAGAGCGACCTCCCGCGCCCCCTCCCACCCGTCCTCGACTCGTACGTCGTCCTCGCAGATCCGGCCGTCCCTTCGCCATCCGCCAAAAACAAATCAAAAAGGCGGCGTGACCGTTGAAAAAAAAAAAGAAAAAATATAAGTGTTGTGATTTTAAAAATAAAATATAAACTATAACGGAAAGCGAATCAAGGTACACAAAAATTTTGTTTCCCCTCTTTCTTCATCTTCTTAAGCCCTTTTCGAACCTTCAAAAATCCTAGAATCCAGTTAAACGTTTAACCCACCCCCTCCCCTTACTTTACTTCCCTTTCAAGCCCTTAAGAACTTTTTGAAGCCCTTTCTAGCCCAATGTAACTATCATTAAGCCCCTTTTATGTCCCTTAAAACCCCTTTAAGCTCTCCAGAGCCCTTTTTGGTCAAGTTTTATGATACTCAAAAATTTTTTATACCCTTAAAAACCTATGAATTTTTATTATCATAAGTACCCTTTGAATTCTTGATCTCTGAAAACCCCATAAAACGATTTCAGGCCAGAAAAAAGTCCTTTGAAGCCCACCGAACCTGACATGTTTTGAATACATTTAATTAAAAAAAAAGTTTGATGGAAAAGAAAAAAATTTTTTTTCTCGAAATTTACAGATTTTTAACCGTTTTGTACTTCTCTGTGCACTTTTTGAATACGAGGACTATTTTTAGAGACTAAAAAGCCCTTTTCTGGTCCAGTTATGATATCTTCTGAGCCCTTTGAAGCCCTTAAATCTCCGATTCAGTTATCTTTACAACCAGAAAATCCTCTTCCAATTTATCATAAACTGTGAAGCTCAATATCCTTTCCATCCAAGTTTTCAGCTTAAAGAATTTAAATTCCCTTTGTTCACCGGAAACCAATTTTAGGCCTCTTATTTTCTATGTCCCTTTTTAAGTCGAAACCCTCCAACTTTGGCACCTTTAGAACCTTTCGAAGCCCTTAGAACTCTTTATGAATTTAGTAACCCTTTTGAACCTATAAAACCCTTCGAAACGTACAAAAAAAGGGTAAGAAAGATAGGAGAAAAAAAAGAGCAGGTGTGCCATGTATTTTTAGTTATTCAGATCGAGTCCAAGGTTTCGCCAGGCACTTTTGGCGCTTTATTTTAATTTTTTATGATTATACCTCATTATCGAGCAAAAAAAAAAGAAAAAAATTTTTTTTTCCTGAATTTTTATTTTTAAAGCAAACCTCCCCACCTCCCTTTTTTTGGCCCGTTTTGTATTTATTTTCTGCGCCCTAAAAAAAATTTCATTTTTTTTATTAGGTGTACAAAATGAAACTCGGCCGCTGGGTAAATTTGAATTTTGTAGATTTTAGCCGAGTTTCATTTTGTACACTTAGTAGTTCATTTTTTCAAAATTTTGAACATTTTAGGCATTAAAGTCCATCAAAAGTTGACCTTCTCCGTGTAAGAAGGTTATTGAAGTATAACCATTAAAAAGGTTAATTTTTAAAGGCTTGTAAATCGTAAACCGTTACAGATATTGAAAAAATGCACTAAATAAAATCTGTTGGAAATTTAATTCTCTTTAATTTTTATTCTATTCATTTTTGTCTAGGACGCACTGTTTT
Source organism: Orius insidiosus (assembly GCA_014119065.1). Taxonomy (NCBI): domain Eukaryota; kingdom Metazoa; phylum Arthropoda; class Insecta; order Hemiptera; family Anthocoridae; genus Orius; species Orius insidiosus. Next base: position 102,368 of record JACGAQ010000318.1, on the reverse strand, counting down.
CAAGATAAATTTATTTTTAAAAAAAATTATTTTCCGAAAATGGTGCTTCCTAGAAAAAAATAATTAAGTACAAATGTATAGAAAATTAAATTTCCTACAATTTTTATTTATTAGGTGTACAAAATGAAACTCAGCCACAGGGTAAATTTGAATTTTGTACATTTTAGCCGAGTTTCATTTTGTACACCAGAAGATATTTTCTTGAGATTTTAGAGCTTTTAGGGCTTAAAGATGCTTTCCGACCCATATTAGCGCTTAAAAAAGGCTAAAAAGGGGAATAGCTCACCTGACGAGGCTTTTCAAGCCGAAACGCATCGTGAGATACCCGTTATCACAGTCATTTCTTCCTCCATTATTGGTTAATTATATGATTAGTAAAATCAACCCCCTTGCGGAATACATACGCAATAAAAATTAGAATATAAATATAATTTTTCTTAACGGAGGGATGCCCGTATCGACCATGGTGACCGCCTCACACTTCTCCCTACAATTGGTATTAAAAAAAAGTAAAAAAAAAATTAAAAAATTGGGAAAAAAGTGAAAATTCGATGGAAACCGTATAAAATTTTTAGGTAAAATATTGGACGGTCTGCCCTAGTTATGCCTGTCTTGCCCGTGGTAAACGTCTCACATTTCTCCCTCCTTAAAAAAAATATTTTTATCGCCAAAAATCTTAAAATATATAACTAATATTGCTTTTCGAAATTGTGAAATTTCGAAAATTTCTCTTTCAACAATCTATTAAGGAAGACTGTAAAAATTTGGTGAAATATCAAGTTTTCCAGAAGAAAAATCCAGATTTCTTTTATTTTATCTTTATCCAGTAAAATTAGTTTTCCAAAATTTGGAAGCCCTTCCTGAACGTAATCAGTTTCAGTCCATTGTCCTTCAAAACCCTTTCAAGCCCTTAAAACCTTTCCGTAAAGGCTATTTCTGTTGTATAATTACTTTTATGCCTTTTACGATAGTCCATTTATTCTATGCCCTGCAAAACCTGAAAGCGCATAACTTATGGAACCCATGGCCCTTCAAAAGTCAAGCCCTTAAAAACCACTAAAAATTATCATTATTTTAAAAATTAGGTATAAATTATTATTATTTTGGGCGAGAGATGTCTTTTCCTGTTAAAAAGGTGTTGAATTATCAATTTCGTCAAACAAAGCAAAAAAACTTATAATTAATTTCTGACAATTTTAGAGATCAGAAAGTTTTCACCCTTTTCTTGGACGAGATCCACTAAAACTAAAAGGTCCGGCTCTATCTCGAAATAAATTCTCGTGATTTATACACAATAGAAAATGCAAAAAAAAAAAAAGTTAAGCCGAGGGTTACGTTTGGAAAGATGCCTTTTTGGACGTTAAAAAAACGCCTTATTTTTCCTTTTTTACCCCTTTAACTGGGTTGGCCCTAAACGGACTAATCAACCGAGGTGGCGACTTTTTTTACGCACAATTCCTCCTCACGTCTGCCAGGAATTCAAATTAGGGAATGTGACCCCTCTCAAGGTTTTTTTTAACAAGAAAATGTCATATTTCGGTCTAAATTAGAAAAAAAAAATTCCCACGTGGACAAAAATTTTTTCCTAATTCCCTATCTTCTTGAAGTTTAAATGGATTTTTAAGGGCTCCAAGGGCTTAAAAAGTCATTAAAATGTTCGTGGAGGGTTACCGAAGGGCTCTCCAAAAAATCAAAACGTAGTTAATAAAGGTTTCAAATTATTTAAATTATTTTACTATCATATAATTGACCAATAATGGTGGAACTGTGATAACGGGTATCTCACGACGCGTTTCGGCTTAAAAAGCCTCGTCAGGTGAGCTATTCCGTCTATCACAATCATTTCTATCTTTTCACTGTGCCTTTATCTCCGAGAGATATAGTGGACACAGCGGGAAACAGTCTCCCTAAAGCCGCCACCGTTCTCCAAGAGATAGAGCCACTCTCCTTTCTTTATGGCTTCCCGTTGTGTCCACTAAATCTCTCGAAGAAATGATTGTGATAGAGGGAATAGCTCACCTGACGAGGCTTTTTAAGCCGAAACGTGTCATGAGATACCCGTTATCACAGTCATTTCTTCCTCCATTATTGGTCAATTATTACATGACAGTAAAATCATCTCCCTTGCGGAATATATACGCAATAAAAATTGTAGGAAATTTAATTCTCTATAAATTTGCACTTAATTATTTTTTTCTAGGATGCACCATTTTCGGAAAATATTTTTTTAAAAATAAATTTACCTTGAAAACAGTGCGTCCTAGAGAAAAAATGAATAGAATAAAATTAAAGAGAATTAAATTTCCAACAGATTTTATTTAGCGCAATTTTTCAATATCTGTAACGGTTTACGATTTACAAGCCTTTAAAAATTAACCTTCTTAATGGTTATTCTTCAATAACCTTCTTACACGGAGAAGGTCAACTTTTGATGGACTTTAACGCCTAAAATGTTTAAAATTTTGAAAAAATGAACTACTATATTTAATAATAAAAGTTTCAACATTCAAGGGTTTTTAAAATAATGAATTTGGTTTACAAGTAAGTCTTCGTTGGAGGGTATCTCAATATCATCATTTTTCATGTACTTGTTTTTGTTGCCAATTTTTAAAATTGTTGTGACACTATTTACTTTAAAATTGTTTAAGATCCGATTTTATAGGTTTTAAAGTTAACAAAATGTTAGCAGCGGTTTTTAAAGGGCACTAAACGGTTTAGAGGCGGAAAATACCGAGCCTGTAAACGTTATAAAGGCTTCAGAACAGTTTATTATTTCACATTGAAACTTCTATAAATAGTGAAAAAGATAAAAAGAATTAATTCTTTCAACGTAATCAGCCCTTTGAGGCACCCTTTCCATAATTTAGATGCCCTTTTATGTTATTTATAACAGAGATGTTTTCCACCTAGAACAAACAAACTTTTGGAACTTTTAGATGACTTGAAAGGACTGGTTTGAAGAGCTTCCAACGAAAACTTCCTTAAAGAGAAGTAACAATTTAGGAGGGTGAAGTATAATGGAGGGGGAAGTATATGGGAGGGGAAGTATAACGGAGGGGGAAGTATATGGGAGGGGAAGTATAACGAGGGGATGTATATGGGAGGGGAAGTATAACAGAGGGGGACGTATATAGGAGGGGAAGTAAAACGTAGGGGGAAGTATATGGGAGGGGAAGTATAACGAGGGGGATGTATATGGGAGGGGAAGTATAACAGAGGGGGACGTATATAGGAGGGAAGTAAAACGTAGGGGGAAGTATATGGGAGGGGAAGTATAACAGAGGGGGAAATAACGGAGGGGGAAGTATATGGGAGGGGAAGTAGTGTATATAGGAGGGAAAGTATAACGGAGGGGAGATAAAACGGAGAAAAAACTTCCGGGTTTTCCTTTTTTTTCCGAAATATTTTCCGGGTTTTCCTTTTTTTTTTCGAAAAATTTTCCGGGTTTTCTTTTTTTTTCCTAAAATTTTCCGGGTTTTCCCCGAAAATAATGGGCTTTTTGCCCTAGGGATGTGCCTCTCGTAATGGGTAGAAGTATGAAATTTCTCCCTACTAAAAAAATAATAATAAAACAAGTGGCAATTTTTTTACACCAAAAATTCTTTAAAAATATAAGGAGTAATTGGTGAAAATTTGGTGAAAATCGGTCGCAGCGAATTTTTTAAAATTCCAAACAGACATGTCTCCGCCATTTTTTCGAAATTCAAAAATCGCCCCCGTTACTCTTCACCGGCTAAAGAAATTTGTGTGAAAATTTGGTGAAAATCGGATGAAAACTGTGGCCGTAAAGTGTTCCGGATAAAAATGCTACGGACGGCCGGCCGGCACCACAGACAAAGTTGAGATCGGTGTAGATCCATTCGAATTTATCCAACGGGGTCTGGAAGACCCCTCCCCAAAAACCCGACGTGAAGGGTATCACAATAACTTCTTTAAGAAAGTTAAAATTCTTTTGAATCGTTCATAGTATGTAGTTAAAATAATTTTAGGGTGGCTGTTTTTAAAACTTTTTAGGGCGTTAAAACCCTTTTTGAACCCTTCATGTAGCTAAATGTTGATTTATTATTAATCAGAGGCCCTTTGGAAGCCCTTTTTCATTTCAGTTTCTACGTTTTCAAACTTTTTTTTCCACTTCCCGCTTACAGAAAGCTTTTGTTTTTCTACTCAATTTGACACTTCATTGGTGGCTAATCCTGTTCGGGGTGGCCGCCTTCTTTTTCGTGATCGCCGGGTGGAAAAACAACTTTTTTTTGCTCCCCACACTCTTAATTTTCTCTGACGACCATGTATCGCTTTTTTGTTTTTGTTTTCTCATTCTCTTCCCGGTTTTTATGTTGGAACAGTTGGCGTTCGTCAGGGATCGAATGGCGGAGTCGATGTTTTGACGGACAGAGAGAAAATTTCCATGTTTTTTTTTTCAAAGAGGAAAGTTCACACAGAAAAAATTCCAAAGCAAAAAAAAAATCAATATTTACGTTTTCACTATTCTCGTCGGGGAAAATGTCTAAATCCACAGGAATAAGAAAAAACGATTTATCTTTTATTTTTAGCCCTTAATCACCTCCTCAATTTTTTTTTCCGGTTGTAAAGCACAAAAATAGACTATACAGGGTGATTTCAAAGGTGAAAAGTAGAAACTTGGCACAATCGTTCCTTTGTAAACGGGAAAAACCGCTCAACATAACGCATTTCACCCCAAAGCAGTTGAACATAAAAACAATCTGCATTTCGACATAAAAATCTGTAGTTCTCCATAATGCGTTTAGGCATAATGCAATTGAACATAAAGCTCTAGTTCAAAAATTGTGAGCATAATGCATTTCAACATAAGGCGTTTCGGCATAAATGACTTTTTCAATAAATGCAAGTTGACATATAAAAAGTGCAAGCAACGCTTCTCACTATAAAAGCCTCTCTTTAAACTTGTTTCGCCATAAAATTGTTTCTGTCGTTTGGGCATAAAATTGTTTCTGTCGTTTCGGCATAATACACTCTACTGGGAAAAAATAAACTATATCTAATTTTTCCGGATCACTTCGAAAAATGATCTAGTCAGTCGGAAAAAATCTGCAATTCGACATAAAAAATCTGTAGTTCACCATACTGCGTTTCGGCATAATGCAATTGAACATAAAGCTCTAGTTCAAAAATTTGAGCACAATGCATTTCAACAAAAAGCGTTTCGCCATAAACGACTTTTTCAATTAATAAAATTGTTTCTGTCGTTTGGGCATAAAATTGTTTCTGTCGTTTCGGCATAATACACTCTACTGGGAAAAAAATAAACTATATCTAATTTTTCCGGATCACTTCGAAAAATGATCTAGTCAGTCGGAAAAAATCTGCAATTCGACATAAAAAATCTATAGTTCACCATACTGCGTTTCGGCATAATGCAATTGAACATAAAGCTCTAGTTCAAAAATTTTGAGCACAATGCATTTCAACAAAAAGCGTTTCGCCATAAACGACTTTTTCAATTAATGCAAGTCGACATAAAAAAAAGTTTAAGTCACCATAACGCTTCTCACCATAAAAGCCGCTCTTCAAAGTTGTTTCGACATAAAACTGTTTCTGTCGTTTCGGCATAATACACTCTACTGGGAAAAATAAACTATATCTAATTTTTCCGGATTACTTAGAAAAATAATCCCGTCAGTCGGAAAAAATCTGCATTTCGACATAAAAAATCTATAGTTCACCATAATGCGTTTCGGCATAATGCGAACATAAAGCTCTAGTTCAAAAATTTTGAGCACAATGCATTTCAACATAAAGCTTTTCGCCATAAACGACTTTTTCAATGCAAGTCGACATAAAAAAAAGTGCAAGTCACCATAACGCTTCTAACCATAAAAGCCTCTCTTCAAAATTGTTTCGACATAAAACTGTTTCTGTCGTTTCGGCATAATACACTCTACTGGGAAAAAAATAAACTATATTCAATTTTTCCGGATCACTTCGAAAAATGATCCGTCAGTCAGAAAAAATCTGCATTTCGACATAAAAAAATCTATATAGTTCACCATAATGCGTTTCGGCATAATGCAATTGAACATAAAGCGCTAGTTCAAAATTTTGAGCACAATGCATTTCAACATAAAGCTTTTCGCCATAAACGACTTTTTCAATGCAAGTCGACATAAAAAAACTTAAAAAAGTGCAAGTCACCATAACGCTTCTAACCATAAAAGCCTCTCTTCAAAATTGTTTCGACATAAAACTGTTTCTGTCGTTTCGGCATAATACACTCTACTGGGGAAAATAAACTATATTCAATTTTTCCGGATCACTTCGAATAATGATCTAGTCAGTCGGAAAAAATCTGCATTTCGACATAAAAAATCTATAGTTCACCATAATGCGTTTCGGCATAATGCAATTGAACATAAAGCTCTAGCTCAAAATTTTGAGCATAATGCATTTCAACATTTCTCCATAAACGTCTTTTTCAATAAATGCAAGTTGACATAACAAAAGTGCAAGCCACCATAACGCTTCTCACCATAAAAGCCTCTCTTCAAACTTGTTTCGACATAAAACTGTTTCTGTCGTTTCGGTATAATACACTCTATTCGGAAAAATAAACTATATCTAATTTTTCCGGATCACTTCGAAAAATGATCCAGTCAGTCGGAAAAAATCTGCATTTCGACATAAAAGATCTATAGTTCACCATAATGCGTTTCGGCATAATGCAATTGAACATAAAGCTCTATTTCAAAAATTTTGAGCATAATGCATTTCAACATTTCTCCATAACGTCTTTTCAATAAATGCAAGTTGACATAAAAAAAGTGCAAGCCACGCTTCTCACTATAAAAGCCTCTCTTTAAACTTGTTTCGCCATAAAATTGTTTCTGTCGTTTCGGCATAATACACTCTACTGGAAAAATAAACTATTTTATTTTTTCCCGATCCTGAAAACGAAAAAAAAATTTTATATTAAAATTGTCTTCAAAAATTATGAATCTTAGGATGAATAGTTTGAGGCCTATGAGGCTTGGAAGTCCTTGGTAGACATTTTTAACTTTCTTTAAAAAAAAAGTTATTGTAATACCCTCCCTGTTGGGTTATTTTTTGTCTTCGATGTTGACGCATTTCACCATAAACGACTTTTTCAATGAATGCAAATCGACATAAAAAAAGTGCAAGTCACCATAACGCGTCTCACCATAAAATCCTCTCTTTAAACTTTTTGTTTCGAAAGAAATTTGGGCTGTCAACACCCATTCTGAGTGGGCTGGCCAAGCGAAGGAAATTATTTTTTCTCCCTTGAAAAACTCCTGCACCCCCAAAATAAACTTTGATTGTTAGTTCTTCCGAACTCAAAATTCCGACTTCAAAACTCGACAGGATTTTTCCGGTTTAATTGCCGCCGTTATTTTAAGTCTTTTTCGCCCTCTTCTGACCCTTTTCCTTCGCCATTCTCGTGAGTTTTAAAGGCCCTCAGGCCCCGACACTTGACCTCCTTTTTCTTCCGGAAAAACGTCCGGGCGTTTCAAACACCCTTTTGTCACATTGTCCATTATTTTCGAATCTTCGGGCCAAACAACTTGAGTTATATAAAGCCATTAAATTTTTTACAACTTTTCTTTTTTCTCTAGTGTCTTATAATATCCGAAATGGCGTTTAAAACTATCGGCGCTCGTAAACGCATAGAATAAACTTCCTAAACTTCTCCATTAAGTTTTCACGTCTAATAAATTTCGGAACGCGTCTTAAAATGTAATCTGTAAAGAAAATAAGGTTGATTAACGATCTCCCCTTACCAATTTACCGCCTACGCCCTCCCTCCAAAAGGGACGATTCGGGAGTTGTGACCGTTTCTATTTTTAGGAGGGATCGAGCCCGACATATCCGAGTCGACTCATATACGAATAGAATCCTCTTGACTCTGACCTCGACAATATTTTCAAATGACGTCAATGTTTACCTTAATCTATTATATATAATATAATTTTTATTTTTATTTTTCAAAATTAAAATCGGATCATTTTTTAAAGCGCTAGGAGGGCCACTAATTTCGACCTCATTTTGTGGTTGATTAATGAACCATCGACGAAAACGAAACGCGAAAAAAAGTAAGTACTAGTTCCAACGAAAACTTCCCTAAAGAGAAGGAACAATATAGGAGGGGGAAGTATTAAGGAAGGGAAGTAGTAAGGAGGGGAAGTATTAAGAGGTGAAGTATAACTAAAGAGAAGTTTAGGAGGGGGAAGTATAAAGGAGGGAAAGTTCAAGGAGGGTGAAGTATAAGGGAGAGGAAGTTCAAGGATGGGGGAGTTCACATTTTCTAAGTTAGTTTTTCTTTAAATTTTTTGAAGAAGTTGCAGTTTTTTTTTTCAAAAAATTTTTTAAGTATCGACGTAGAAATAGTGGGCTCTTTGACCTAGGGATGTGCCTCTCATAACGGGTGGAAGTATGAAACTTCTCCCTACTAAAATACAAAAACAAAATTTTTTTGTGGTGTTAATTTTTTCCCGCCAAAAAACTGGGGAAAAACGCACCATTTTTCCCGCCAAAAATCTGGGTAAAACGCACCATTTTTTCCGCCGAAAACCTGGGCAGAGGAAGCAGTGTTTTTCCCGCCAAAAACTGGGAAAGCGCAGTAATTTTCTCGCCAAAAAACTGGGAAAACGCACCATTTTTCCCGCCAAAAATCTGGGTAAAAAGCACCATTTTTTCCGCCGAAAACCTGGGCAGAGGAAGCAGTGTTTTTCCCGCCAAAAACTGGGAAAGCGCAGTAATTTTCTCGCCAAAAAACTGGGAAAACGCAGAATTTTTCCCGCTAAAAACTGGGAAAATGCTGCATTTTTCCCGCCAAACATCTGGGTAAAACGCACCATTTTTTCCGCCGAAAACCAGGGAAGAGGAAGCGGTGTTTTTCTCGCCAAAAAACTGGGAAAACGCAGAATTTTTCCCGCTAAAAACTGGAAAAACGCAGAATTTTCCCGTTAAAAACTGGAAAAACGCACCATTTTTCCCGCTGCAAACCTGGGAAGAGGAAGCAGTGTTTTTCCCGCCAAAAACTTGGGAATTGGAAGCAGTGTTTTTCCCGCCAAAACTGGGAAAGCGCAGTATTTTTTCCGCCAAAAACTGGGAAAACACAGTATTTTTCCCGCCAAAATCTGGGGGGGGGGGAAAGCAGCATTTTTCCCGCAAAAAAACTGGGAAAACGCTGTATTTTTCCCGCCAAAAATCTGGGCAAAACGCACCATTTTTTTTCCGCCGAAAACCAGGGAAGAGGAAGCAGTGTTTTTCTCGCCAAAAACTGGGAAAACGCTGTATTTTTCCGCCAAAAGCTGGGAAAACACAGTATTTTTCCCGCCAAAACCTGGAGGAAAACGCAGCATCTTTCCCGCAAAAAACCTGGGGTAAACGCAGCAATTTTCCCGCCAAAAACCTGGGGTAAACGCAGCAATTTTTCCGCAAAAACCACTAAAAATTTGTACGAAATATAAGCCGTATTTGGTGAAAATTTTGTGATAATTAGACCAACGGTTTGGCCGCAGCGAAGTTTTTAAAATTTTAAGCGTGCATATCTCCGCCATTTTTTCGAAATTCGCAGACGATCATTTTTTGTTCAACTATTCAGGAAGGTTAAGTGAAATCGCTTGGACACTGTGGCCGTAAAGTTTTACGAAAAAAACGCCACGGCCGGACGGTACCACAGACAAAGTTGAGATCGGTAAAGATCGATTTGACCCTCCGGGGTCTGGAAGACCCTTTCCCAAAAACCCGAAGTCGAGGGTATCGCAATAATTAAGGAAGTTAAAAAAAAGAAAAAGTACTTCTGCCCCCTTTTTAATAGCATGAAATGGATTTCGAATGATCGCAAAATTTCTGAAGGGTTTTCAAGTGTTTAAAAAAAAAAGGGGTTTCCCTTTGCTTTTATGAGCATTCAGTTTATTCTGTGTTTCAGTCATTTTTCTGGTGTTTAAAAAGAAAATTATTTTACCCCCTCTCCTGTGGTTATTGGAAAAACAAGAAAAAAAGTCCATGTAAAAAAAAAAATATTATGCAAAGTACCGCCTTGAAAGAACATAAATCTAATAACGGCCTCCCCACCATTTTTTTTTCTCTAACCCGTCTGCAGTAACAATAAAGAACAATAAAGAGACTCCCGTTTATAGTAGGAAATTTTCTGTTATAAAGAAAACACTATTTTTTCAACCAAATCTGTAAAAATGATAAGAAAATTTGCAGTATCTCAGAAACTGAAGGTTGCTGCAGCGCACAGTGGGGCCAAATTAGAAATTCATGGCCAAAATTCTGAAACTCTCCATTTATATGTATTTTTGGATTCTAAACCAGAAAACAGCATTTAAAATATTTTTAATAAGTTTCAAGCGGTTATTTTTGAAAATTTTCAAAATTATTGCATTAATCTTAGTATTTTCGGGCACTGGATATTGGATTGGGGGTAAAATTAACAAATAAACGGTTGAATTTGTTTTAAAATGAAATAAAGAAATCTACCTAATTAATTTTGATTTAAATATAATAAAAAAATCTATCAATTAATTTTGTTTTAAAATACAATAAAAAAATCTATCTAATTAATTTTTTTCAATTTCCGACTACTTATTCACTTTCCGCTTCTGGTGCTTTTAGCAAAGCAATGACTTTTGAACGAATATCCTTCTTTTTCTGCTTAAGAAGGGTCCGCAAAGAAGCTAAAATTGGTTGGACGAAAGTATAAGATTATAACCTTCTTGCCATATCCAAATTAATACCCTGAGTCAAGATTAAATTTTGGTGAAAGTCGAAATTTTGGTCAAAGTTGTCAACTTAAAAAATTCGCCAAAAAAGAAAAGCAACTCGGGGCAATTTCTGTCAACGTGGCGTTGTTATATACAGTTCAATGTTTTAGTTTTGAAAGAATGGTCGAGGAAACCCGTGGCAACCGAGAAAAATCGCATTTTTTTTAAAAAAAAGCACTAGGAGACATGGAAATAGCTATAAAATTATATTAGTTACCTGCCGAAAAGTGATCCATTGTTAACAAAATTGTGTTTCGACTTCTCAACATAGATGTCATTTGAATGATACCCAGCGAAATTCAAAGAAACAAGGGCATTACAGTTAATAAAGTAAATAAACAGAAAAGGATCAATTGTAGGATTTGCAACAAAAAACCACCTGCTGTAGGAGGAAAAAAATATAATTTCACATATTTCCAATAAAGTTACGTTAGTTAAGGGTTATAGAAACTAATCTGCGTGAATTCATACCATAAATATTTGATTAATTTTTCCCCATTTTGGCCACGAATTTCCATTTTGGCCCCACTGTGCAGCGGTTGGATTTGTCATTGAGGCTCACTTTCGTCTAGTAATAATCATTTGATGTTTTTTCAGGATCGCGACGGCTAGAAGGCAAGAAGGAAGGGTGAACGTCACCTTTGGGTTCACCATGTTGACTGGACATGTATATCATTTGCCCGGCCCAAGAGGTCATACAGTATACACTCCCTAGCAGTAGTACACATCAAATAACATCTTACTGTAAGTACAATAATGAAGAGATGCGAATGTAGCGAAATTTTATAGTGGCGTAGAGTATTCACCATCAAAGTTGCTTCGAGTGAAGAACTGCAAAGGTACTGCAGTCACTTTTCGACTTAACATATATGATCTCCCACGTCTATATACCAAATCCATGAAATCGGCCATAATACATACCGCCGTTTCTTTTTATCGTTAATAAAGATGAAGGCTGAGAGAATGACGAGATTGGAGCCCGCTTAGGTTCGTATTTATGTTTCCGGTTGTCGCGACTTTTGTTTTTTCCTCAGTCCGAAAATGCAGTTCTACTGCACAGCTCATCCTAGTTCCCTGTCACCACTACCGCAAAAGAAAACTTCCTACAGCAATGATCTCATTTGGTACTTCATCACGCGAAAGTGAAAAGAGCGACATCATTCACTTTCATTTCCAGATAAAATGACTGCCAATAATTAAATTTTTTATTCATGTGGTATTAAGGTGGATGAAACTCTGTTGACTGAAAATCAATTTTGAGATAGACGAATAAAGTGCGTCGACGTATTACAATATTCTTATCAGCTGACGTATCGTAGCAGAGTAAACAACACTCACGAGGAAGCATTTTTGTCCAAAAGTCGAAGAGACGGCCGACGAATGCTCATAGCCGAGATCATACAAGTCTATGTAGTGCCCTAAAAGCATATACAGGGCTGGCAAATCTTTGATTCCGCAATCGCCGAATTTGGCGGATAGTATAGCAAAGACGAATCCTCCGCAGATCAACGGACTTCCGGAATCACCGCTGCAAATATCAGCTCCATCTTCCAGTGAAGAAACGCACACTTCACCCGTTTCATACCTCTCGCTTCTCGGCGTTCCAAAAAGGTCGCAGTATTCTTCGCTTTCTGGTTTAAAATCGAGAGCTTTTAAATCAGGGGAAGGAGTCGTCGGTTTTCCGTCTTCCATTTTCGATCGACCCCAACCGATCGCGGTGCAATAGTTACCAGATTTCACATGTTTGTCCCATGCTTCTCTAAATTCAATTTTGTTCGCGGCAACCCATTTCATTGGACGTAAGCTCGGTGATAAGTCGAATGGTTTGAGAAGAATGCATAAGGCGATGTCGTGTGTGGTCTTCCCTTTGACTGTGATGTCAAACTTCGGATGGAGTTGAATGCTTAGTATCTGACTAGACTGCATTCCGTCCGCACTTAAATTCCTCTTGAGGCTACCGCCAGTCACGATGAAGGAGTTCTGTATCTTCATTCCAAACCCCGTTTCGATCACTACGCAATGACCTGCGGTAACTACTTTGTTCAACGTCACCAACACGCCACCACAGAACTCTTCGAAATCGCCGGAGATGGCGACCACAAACGGGAACTCGTTTTGCCGGGCGAATCTTCCTCCCAAAATTTTTGCGTCTTTTACTCCTCCTACCATAGTAAATAAACCGATAAAAAAATTCAACTCCATTTTTTTGCAATATGTTTATTTTTTTAACAATAGCACATGTTTTGTTTGTTTATTGACTCATCAAAGTGAAGTAAAGAAGACAAAAGAGGAGACATTTTGATCCGATAGACGGCGAAACGGCCAACGAATGCTCATAGCCGAGATTGTATAAGTCTATGTAGTGCCCTAATAGCATATATCGCTGGCAAATCGTTGGGACCGCAATTGCCATATTTTCCGGACAGGATGGCAAAAACGAATCCTCCGCAGATCAACGGACTTCCAGAATCACCGTCGCAAACGTCAGCACCATTAACGGGTGAAGAAACGCACACTTCACCCGTTTTTTCTCTCTCGCTTCTTGGAGTCGGTAAAGTATCGCAGTATTCTTCGCTTTCTGGTATTACATCGAGAGCTTTCAAATCAGGGGAAAGAGTCGTCGGTTTTCCGCCTTCCATTTTCGATCTACCCCAACCGACCACGGTGCAGTAGTTACCAGACCTTACATGCTCGTCCCAGGCTTCTCTAAATGCCTTTTTGTTCTTCGCAACCAATTTCATAGGACGTAAGCTCGGTGATAAGTCGAATGGTCTGAGAAGAATGCAAGCGGCAATATCATGCCTGGACTTTCCTATTCTGTGATGTCATACTTAGGATGGAGTTGAATGCTTAGTATGTGACGAGACTGCATTCCGTCCGCCTTCGTGCTTATGTCCATCTTGAGGCTCCCGCCAAGCACGACGAAGATGTTTTGTGTCATCCTTCCAAACCACGTTTCCATCACCACGCAATGACCTGCGGTCATGACTTTGTTCAGCGCCACCAACACGCCTCCGCAGAACGCACCAAAATCACCGGACATTGCGACCGCAAACGGAAACTCATTTTGCCGGGCGAATCTTCCTCTAAGAATTTTTGCGTCTTTCTCTCCTCCCACGACAGTAAATAAAGCAATAAAAAAGCCTAATTTCATTTCATATAAGTTTTTGAAATAATTATGTTAACTGTCTTATAACAATAAGCATATGTTCCCTCGTGTATTATGAACAGATTAGTGCTGTATACTATCGTCGGCTGCAGTGTCGTTGCATCGTAAACATCACCTTCAGTTTGAGCAAAGTATTCCGTTTATGAGCAATTCTTCCTCCGCAAACTTTCGCATCTTCACCCCCCGACAAGTTAAAGAGCGACAAAACTTTCCCGTACAAAGTGATTTCCAATTATTAAAAAAAAGTTTATTCATGTGGAAAGTGCAATGAAGTAAACAAAATATTAAGCATTTTTTGCTTAAAATCAATTTCGAAAATGAAGAAAATACGCCGAGGTTGTAAAGGTCCATGTACGGCCAAAAGAGCAAATATTTCGCAGGCCATTGTATGACCCCGCATTCTAAATAAACGGCGATCAAAATGCCAAAGACGTGGCTTCCGCAGATCAACGGGCTTCCAGAGTCTCCCAAACAAACGCCTTCACCATCGGTGAATGATTTGAGGCAAACTTCACCTTTCTTAGTCATATCTTCGTCACCCTTGTGCAACATCACTTTTCTGCAATACTCGTCACTTTTCGGTTGAAGATCGACCACTTTTAAATTTGTCGAATGAACTTTCGGTTTTATGCTTATGTTATTTATTAACCCCCATCCGACCCCTGTGCATTTTTCGCCCGATTGGACATGCCTTTCCCAATGTTTTTTATAGCTCTCCTTATCTCTCCAAATCCAATTCATCGGACTTAAGCTTGCGCTCAATTCGAAAGGTTTGGTGAGAATACATGCGGCTATATCGTGATACTTCCCTCCGTTGTTTTTTAGTTTATACGATGGATGAAGTTGAATGCTCAGGATATGACGAGATTGCATTCCATCAGCTTTGCTTCTTATGTCTCTTTTAATGCTTCCGCCTGTCACGACGAAGATGTTCTTTGTCATAAGTCCGAATATTGTCTCAAAAGCAACGCAATGACCCGCGGTTATGACTTTGCTTAGTGTCACCAAAGTCCCACCGCAGATCTCGCCCCAATCTCCGTTCAACGCTACCATAAAAGGAAACTCGTTTTTACAAGCAAACCTTCCTCCGACGATTTTCGCATCTTTAGTTCCCCCAATGATTGTGAACAGAGCGAGAAGAAAAACAACTTTCATTTGTGACGCTTCCTTATGTTTATTAAAATCTCAGTCATATGCTATCAAAGTGGAGTAAAGTATACAAAATAAGCATTTTTGCCCGAAAATGAGTTTGGCAGAAAAAGATAATGTTCCGAAATCGTAAACGTCCATATAAGGCCAAAACAGCAAATATTTCGCAGGCCATTGTGTCTCCCCACATTCATTATAAACGGAGGACAAAAGGCCGAAGACATGTCCAGCACAGACCAACGGACCTCCAGAATCGCCTTCGCAAACGCCTTCACCATCGATTAAAGGCGAGAGGCAAACTTCTCCTTTCTTGGTCATATCCTTGTCACCTTTAAATCGGACAAAGCTGCTGCAGTATTGGGAACTTTTCGGCTTAAGGTCGACAGCTTTCAACATCGGTGAAGAAACTTTCGGTCTCACGCTTATCTGATTTATTAATCCCCATCCGATCCCCGTACAGTTGTTGCCCGATCTAAAATGCCTTTCCCAAGCTCTTTTGTAAGTCGCCTTGTCTTTCCAAATCCATCTCATTGGACGTAAGCTTGCGCTCAAAACGAAAGGTTTGTCAAGGATACATGCAGCTATGTCGTGATAACGCCCGCCGCTGTTTTTCTTCTTATAGTCTGGATGAATTTGAACGTTGATGATATGACGCCAATCACGGAGTTGCATTCCCTCCGCTTTTGTTGTGATGCCCCGTTTTAGGCTTCCTGCTGTGACGACGAAGATATTCATTATCCCCAGTCCGAAAATTGTTTCGATGGCAACGCAATGGCCTGCGGTGATGATTTTGTCCAACGTCACCAAAGTCCCTCCGCAGAACTGCCAGGGTTCTTCACCGTTTATCGCTACCACAAACGGGAACTCGTTTTTACAAGCTAGCCTCCCTCCGAGGATTTTCGCATCTTTAGTTCCCTCCACTATTGTGAAAACAACGAGAAGAAAACTAACTTTCATGTTATATTAATTTTTTTCAGATTATTTAGCACATGTGTTCGTATGTATTCTTATAAACTGAAGAGTTCCCGATGTTGTTTGCCTGGTAATATTTTTAGGTAGTGTCTTGAGAGCGGCGTGAAAGAAAACAAATATTTTTTTTGTTTATTTGCGTATCAAAGTGAAGTAAAGAAGACAAAAGGAGGAGACATTTTGGTCCAAAAGACGACGAGACGGCCAACGAATGCTTATAGCCGAGATTGTATAAGTCTATGCAGTGCCCCAATAGCATATGTATCGCTGGCAAATCATTGGGACCGCAATTGCCATATTTTCCAGACAGGATGGCAAAAACGAATCCTCCGCAGATCAACGGACTTCCAGAATCACCGTCGCAAACGTCAACACCATTAACGGGTGAAGAAACCTTGTAGCTCCCCAAAAGTATATATAACGCTGGACTATAAGTGTCCCCGCACTTGCCGTATTTGGACGACAGAACGCCATAGATGAATCCTCCGCAGATCAACGGACTTCCAGAATCACCTTGGCAAATGTCATCACCCTCGAATCTTGGCGAAACGCAAACTACTCATGCTTCTTGGCGTCGGATGAAGGTCGCAGAATCCTTCGCTAGTTGGCTGAAGTTAGAGAGCTTTTAAATCGAGAGAAAGATCCGTCGGTGTTCCATCTTCCATTTTTGTATAACTCCAACCAACCGCGGTGCAATAAATACCAGATTTCACATGCTTGTCCCATGCTTCTCTAAAATCAATTTTGTTCTTGGCCACCCATTTCATTGGACGTAAGCTCGGTGATAAGTCGAATGGTTTGAGAAGAATGCAAGCGGCGATTTCATAGTCGGGCTTTCCTGTTTTTGTTAGTTTGGATGTAGTTGAATGCTTAGTATGTGTCGAGACTGCATTCGGTGCTTATGTCCCTCTTGAGGCTACCGCCAAGCACGACGAAGATGTTCATTGTCATCAATCCCACGTTTCGAACGCTACGCAATGACCCGCGGGATTTTGTTCAACGTCACCAACACGCCACCGCAAAACGCACCAAAATCGCCGGACATTGCGACCACAAAAGGAAACTCATTTTTTCGGGCGAATCTTCCTCCTAGAATTTTCGCGTCTTTCGCTCCTTCTACGATAGTAAATAAAGCGATAAAAAAAAACCTAATTCTATATTCATGTTTTCGTACTACCTAATCATTTGAGGCGCTCCGAGTACGAAGGGCGAACTCAACATCGGACAATTTTTTTTTTCATTTTCAGACCTCTTGGTGAATACACCCATATAATTTTTATGTTGAGTTCGCCCTTTTTTCCCCTTTAAATACGTAAAAACCGATATGCGGCAAAGCTCTAACTGCGATATCCGAGCGGGTACGAAGGGCGAACTCCACATCATAGTCCACAACCCCGACTCCTTTTCCCATTCCAGGGCATGACTTTTCTGTTGAGTTCGCCCGTAACATAAAACTTTAAAATGCGAATATCTCGAAACTACGTTTTGTTGAGTTCGCCCTTCGTACCCGGAGCGCCTCATTTGTAATAACAATAGCATAATTATGATAATAGAGGTGTTAGTAGAACCGTGTAACCTGCGAGAGCCCGAGAGATTCTCCTCCTACAGCCGATCGAACTCGATGCCTTATCAATGATGTCTTTCCAGTTCGATTCAGATCCGTGATTTGACCTGAGCCGGATTTACCTTCATAGGCTACAATTTAAACTTTCTTTATAGCAAATTAATACTCATCACTCTCATCACTCACAAAAGATTAATTTTAAAATTTTTGCCCTAACAGACGCTGGTCGTTTCGGCGGATATACCAGAACGATGGAGAGTCTAAAAGGAATGGCTCACCCTTCGGTCTGGCCTAACGTTAAAAATCACATCACGACATCTCTCGCCGTCGTCAAAAACCGTAAGTATCCTTATTCCGCGCCCCCGGGTTCGAAAATATCCTTCAGGACTACAAAAAATCCTGTTCTACTTTTACGGGTGATTCATTGTCATCGAATTTAGATAGAAAAAACGATCCGATGCCAGGAATAGACGCCAACTTCCTTGTGTCAATTGAATGCCAATGTACTTTTAGCGAATTTAAAAAAAGGAGCTCATTTTATGATTTAATCGTCCCTCAATAAACTAATGGAGGCCAACCGAGTTCCCCCAGATTGAAAAACAGCTCGATACTCCAGAAAAATCCCCGCCCCCGCCAACCTTTTTTTCTGCAATTTCATCTCCCAGATGTTCCTCCCACTCCAACCAAATAACAACCCTTAAACAAACGTCAATTCAATTAGGATTGATAATTAGATGCCCATTAGTCGGTATTGACTTTACTGCAATGGAAGGAGAAAAAAATTATTTAATCCGCATTTAAGAATAATATTTTGACGTCAGAGTATTTGAAAAGGGGGGAAGCCATTGACCGTCACCAAAGCCTATTATTGGACATACCAGGTTTTTTTTTTACCTTGGGTATTTCCAATGGGAAATCCTTTCAATATCGAGGGAGAGAGATAGAGAAAAATATAGAAAAACCGACGTTCAGCCGCATTTTTAATAAAAAATCATTTTATAGCTCGAACTGTCCTTTTTAATTTCGTATTCATACGATTGGCAGGCCCGGTGACAGGATTCTCGGGCCCCTGTGCAAATAAGAAGGACGGGCCCCGTGTGGGTGGGGGGGGGGTGAGTTGTGTTAATAAAATATTATGTAGTACCTATGTAAACAATTAATGGAAAATAAAGAACAAATTGGAGGTTTTGTGTTCCGTTTTATTATGATTGTTTCTTAAAAAAAGTTATAATATTGAACCTCGTATATAAAATTTTAAATCAACATTTTAGAAAATTTTTATTTTTAAAATCATTCAATTAAATCATCACACAATACACATCATGAACATCATCCCACTAAAATATCACTCGTCTGGCCGTCTTCCCTGCAAAGTCTTCAATGATGTCATCGTATTTTAATTTTCTGGCCAGATCAGATTCCATCGCAAGAATGCAGAGATCGTTCAACCTTTCTTGCTTCATCGTAGATCGATTCGCACTTTTTATTCTTTTCATTACACTAAAACTTCTCTCTCCTTGACTGACGGATACAGGGATGCAGCAGAACAATCTGATCGCTGTAGTCACGTTCGGGAACAAACTATCCAGTTTAGTCTTCCTTAGAGCATTCAGAAGTTGTAAGGGTTGAAGAGATTTGTTATCTAAGTTGGTCCTATGGATTGACTTCAAGTGTTTTATTTCGTTAACAATTTCAACGTCTATGTCTTCCTTGTATGTTTGGCACAAACTCAAACATTTCTGTTCAATTAAATCATCATCTTCTTCAATATACGTCCAAAGACATTGAAAGAGGTTACTTATTTTTTCGGAAAATTCAAACCTTTGACTAAGACCCCCTAAGACTGAGTCAAGAAGCTTATAGAAAACATTGATTCTGAAATTTTCCTCTTCATGTTTTACTGGATGTTCCGATACACATATTGTTGATGAAGCATCCCTGGATTCGCCATGAAAAAGTTTTCTTTTCTTCAGTCTTTTCTCCTTGAAATCCGTTTCACATTCTACACTTTCAGCCATGTTTGTTGCCACTATTTTAGCCTCAGTGTAGAGATTACTCCATTTGTCTCGCAGAACTTTTAATTCAGCTATTAAGTCACTGATGTTCTTTGTCTCTATGTCAAGTGTTGCTGATCGGGCTTGTAGCACTTTATTTTTGTTATCAATTGCAATAAGCACTTTAAGCCATATTGTTGACATCATGATGCACTCAAACGATCTTAGGTATTTTATTAGCCCCTTTAAATCTGTCCTGCACTCTGCTGTTAAATTAAGCTCCTTACAGTCATTCATGGCATGAATAACAAGTGGCAAATGTTTAACAAAAGGTCGAACACTATCTACTCGGGCTGACCATCTTGTTTGGGAAATACTATGCAGGGAACATCCGACACGTTTTTCTAAGTATTCCCATCTTTGAGGGCTTCTAGAAAAAAAGTTGTATGTCTTTTGTAACATCCCAAAAAATGTTATTGCTTCCTCGCAGCATTCAGCAGCATTAACTCCACACAAGTTCAGGCTATGTGTAGCACAGTTGTTATAAAAGGCCAAATTATTTTGTTCAAAGATGATGGCTTGAGCGCCTTTATAAACTCCGGCCATATTAGACCCGTTGTCATATCCCTGGCCTCTGCAGTCCTTCAACGGAATTGATTGTTTGCAGAGTTCGTCTGTAATCAAGTTAGCCACATCCAATCCCGTTTTTTTATTGCAGTCAACAAAATTTAAAAATCGTTCACAAATTTTAAATTCCGATTCACAATCTAACAAATATCGCAAGATTACTGTTGTTTGCTCTGTATGTGAGGCATCAGGGGTAGAGTCTACAATAATAGCAAAATATTTTGATTTCTTTCTTTCTTCCAAAACCTTTTGTCGAACTCTTTCCCCACAAACTTGTATAAACTCATTCTGTGAGTCTTTAGACAGATAATGAGCTTGAACCCGTTTCCCTGCTTCTTGTGCTTTTTTCACTTTTGAAACATGCTCTCTTATTAAAGGGTCATATTCCGCCAATAGCTCTATGAGACCCAAAAAATTTCCATTGTTGGGATCACCTATTTTTTCAGAGGTCCCTCTGAGAGCTAATCCTCGCTCTCCAAGAAACATAACTACGGAGAGCAGTCTTTGAAATACATCTCTCCAATATTTTGTTTTTGAAGCCAATTCTGAGTCGAGCTGAGAATGGATGTCCGATGCTCCTTTCAGCCTCCTTTCTAACTCTCTCCATTGGATGTAGCTATTTTTGTGGGAAGTGCTTGTTTCATGCGATGGTAACTTATTGTACAGCTTCCGCCATCCATACTCCTTTTTCCAACCATCATCACTCATCAAAACGGACTTATTTGAATCAGGTTTCTGGCCCCCAAAACTCTTATGAAAAAGCCTACACGGGAAACAAAATAAGGAATGAGCAGTCTCACTCCATATAAGCCAGTCTCTTCTAACACTTTCTCCATTTGGTTTTTTTGAAAAAAGAACTGTTTTTGGAAAAGCTCTTTTTCCATCACTTGGCAGGTCTGACGGCATCACAGGTGGGCCCATTTTCACTAAAGTTTCTATCATACTATGAGTCACCGCCTTGTTTTTTAGAAGTCCCAAATCTGAATGTGTAATGATAGTCCCTATTCCAGTCCCAGAATCTTCGTTTGACTTATCATTTAAAGAATCGTGATCTTCAAAAAAAATATTTTCTTTAGGATCAGGTTCTGAAGTGAAGCTAGCTGCCGTTGTTTTTTCTTCGTCAGTATTAGGAGTGTTAGGGTGTTCATCAAAACTGTTAGAAACTACGTCTACTTTAATTCCAACGTCAAATAATGTTCTACATCCTTTTTTTACACTTTCAATTTTCTTTTGTCTTTCTTTGCGTTTTTGAGCCCCAGATTTATGTTTGTAAATATCCATTTTTTTAGTTTAAACGTAGTTTTTTTAACATAGTTTTTTTCCCGTCGTAAGAAGTCGTAATAATAAGCCTAGATAAGCGAAAAATAAAGTTATTACGGTCTATTATAAAGTAATTTAGTACTTACAAAATAGGTACGAAAAAACACACGTCTTAAAACACGTAAACACTAAACAGTCGGCCATTTGTGATGTTTACATGGGGATCACAATGGCGGGCGCGAGTCTCACAGCAGCCGCGCGGCGCGCCACCACCGTGGTCCGTCAGTCCGTGATTGGCTCTGCTAAGGCTAAACTAATCATTCTCAGTTCTCTGTACCATAACTCTCAAGCATGTTGATAAGGAAAAAACAGCTGTAAAGCATTTGAACTTTTGTAATTTTAATCGGGGGATTAAATACTTAATACTTAAATTTAAAATTTTAATTTAAATCTCGTCGGCCCGGGCCCCCAGTGAGTCCGGGCCCCTATGCAATTGCCCCCTCTGCCCCCCCCTGTCGCCGGCCCTGACGATTGGCGATATTGCAGGGGCTTCCCTTCGTTTGAATAACTCTTCAGCAGTTCAGTAGAATGTTAGATCGGCCTTTGGTACAAAAAGATGGTGTAGATTCTGTCGTTCGAAATCTTGTGGTATGATTGAATGGGTATTGACCTCTCCAGGACTTTAGGCAGTTAGTTCGCCGCCTGATGCACGGATTTACGAGGGATGTCCAAAAATTAAAGACCGTTTGTATTTTGCCGCCGTACGGGCGAAGTATTCTGCCAGATGGTAGCACTAGCTTGTAGCGGGAAGTTCCCCCTCCACATCGCAACTGGTCTCATCTCTATATCTTATCCAGAGTTGCTACGGCAGCCGTTCGCGATGGACGTCCCGGAGCCGAGTCCTTCAGGTTGTGAAGTTCGCTCCGTCATCCGTTTCCTAAACGTCTTTAATTTTTGGACATCCCTCGTAGTTCGCCGCTACTGAACCTGATGCACGGATATACTAAAGCGATTTATCAGGAGTCAATAACGCTTTAGGCCGTCCGCACACTGGAGCCGACTACGTGCGACTCGGAGTCGTACGAGGTAGTACGACTTCGTTCTAGAGATCCTAACAGTAACAATTAAATGGAACCTCGCCCACTGCAACCGACTCAGTCGTGCGTATACGTGCGTTCATATCCGACTTACGACTCGATCCAAACTTGTTTGGATTTTGTCGCAGGTCGCGTGCGATTTTTGCGTTTTCTGAGTGAATTATTAATTATTATGGATACCGAAAAGCTCATTTCTCTTGTGCAAAATGCTGAGTGCTTGTGGGACCAAGAAATGTAAAGAAAAAAATGTAAAGAAATGTAAAAAGAAAAAAATGCAAAGAAAGAATGTCTTTCTTAAATCCTCCTTAACATTTTCCAAAATGTAGTAAAATGTTTCCTTTTTCATGCGGAAATAACGGAAAAATTTGAAATTTGTAATCTCAGAAATCTGAATTTGCATACGATCAGTCGGCTCCAGTGTGCGAGGGAAGCGTACCTCAAACTGTTCTTCGCAAGATGAAACCAGCATAGCAACGACTGCGACAATGCTTTTCGTGTTGCCGTGGGTCGGGATCCTATCGTTTTGACATTTGAAACGGGCGTCGAAACGGAATTGGCCGCGCCCAATCGACTTGAATAGCGAAGGGTCGAGAAGTGTCCTTCTGACATGTCCACTGCGTTTGGCACCCCCTCGACCTCTCGCAACAAGTCCTTTATCTAACGCGAATCAAAATTTACCACCCCTCAACTGACAACGCCAATAATTCAGACCCTGGATTTCAACCCAATTAACCCGATAAGCCCCTCAGAACGATTTATTCGATAAAAACATGGAGGGAAAAACCAAATGTTCGATGCATCCAATGGTTAGATTAGAAATTTTTTTTGCGGCTGGATGGGATTGGGATAAATTCAGAATGTTCGCTTTTGTCGTCCTGCATTTCAATGACCGAATTAATGTTTGATCAAACCAATTACCCAGAACCCACCAACTTCTACTCTTGAGATCTTAACCTTTGGGATTTATTAGGTGTACTGAAACTCAGCCACAGGGTAAATTTGAATTTTGTAGATTTTAGCCGAGTTTCATTTTGTACACCTAGTAGT
This sequence comes from Orius insidiosus, assembly GCA_014119065.1. Lineage (NCBI taxonomy): Eukaryota > Metazoa > Arthropoda > Insecta > Hemiptera > Anthocoridae > Orius > Orius insidiosus. Next base: position 78,726 of record JACGAQ010000318.1, on the reverse strand, counting down.
TCATTTTTTCAAAATTTTGAACATTTTAGGCGTTAAAGTCCATCAAAAGTTGACCTTCTCCGTGTAAGAAGGTTATTGAAGTATAACCATTAAGAAGGTTAATTTTTAAAGGCTTGTAAATCGTAAACCGTTACAGATATTGAAAAAATGCACTAAATAAAATCTGTTGGAAATTTAATTCTCTTTAATTTTTATTCTATTCATTTTTTCTCTAGGGTGCACTGTTTTCAAGATAAATTTATTTAAAAAAAATTATTTTCCGAAAATGGTGCACCCTAGAAAAAATAATTAAGTGCAAATTTATAGAGAATAAAATTTCCTACAAGTTTTAATTATAAAAAAAAAGAATCCGAATTTAAATAGTGATAAAACCAGACGTCGGGGGCGCTTCAATCGATTAAAGTTTTTAATGGAAAACAAGAAGAACGAGGAAAACTTTTTCGGTGATGGGGGAATTATTCTGTCAAAGTTTATACAATGAAACAATTAAGATGGCGTTTTTTATGTTAAGTATTTTTTTTAGGGGGGGTTGAAAATTTAAATAAGAGGCATGGCTGAATGCCAGCACCCTGAAATTCAACGACTCCGGGGCGCCAGATATCGAACTTCCGATTTTTTCCCGTCTCTCACCCCTTTCCTTGACGACTGTTTACATTCCCCTACGTAAACATCGTAAAAATCAGGGCGAATAAAAGTCGAAAAGTTGACATCCACGGCCTAAAAAAACACAAAAGAAAAATGCAGGAATCCGATGGAAATCGGAATATCGAAAGAAGAAGATTCTAATGGATTTTAACGATTTAGGAGGCATTTCTTTTTTGCATGAAAAGGGTTTTTACGATCTTTCATTTAAAAATAACACCCAGACATTTAATTTTTTTGTTCTTTTCTCCGTGCGACAATATTTAAAAGTTTTTCCTGTGCGATAGCGGGCACGCACGTCGCGTGACCCCGGGGGGTCTATCGAACCGTTTGAAGATCGTCATGTTTGCATACAGAACTCGAATTTTTATTAATTTTTTGATCTCCCAATTAAAAACTCTGAATCTCCATTATTCTAAAAGGGTTTCATTGTATATTTTATAGACGGGTTTAATTTTCGCGGTAGATAGAAATGGTAAAAGTGAAAGTATCGATTTCGCCTGGGTCCCATCCACTCAATCATTTAGAATCACCCAGAAGTTTCCGGTTGGTCCGAAAAAGGTAAATTATTTTACCATGTCCATTATTAAATTTTTGACTTTGATTTAAAATGACGAAGTTACGGGAAAGTTGGTAGTGCGGGGGGGTAATCGTTATTGACGCTTCGCCGGTCCTTTTGATCATCCCCCGACGAAATTGATGTTGGAAACGTCGGGAAAACGGCATCGCTAATGCCACCCCGTTCCCGACTCGACCTAAACGCCACATTTTAATTTCAGAACCAATTCAATAACTGCAAGTTTCTGTCCTTTTTATCCAAAGCCTCCTCAATCCAGTGTCGACTTCAAGTTTGATGCTCTAACGTTCTTGGAGTACTAAAAATGCAACGCCTCCTAAATCTGTTTCAGAATCCACTGCCACTTTGATATTTTAATATTTTAGAAGCCAATGCTTTCTAAACCGTCCATTACAAAAGGTATTAGGTGTACAAAATGAAACTCGGCTAAAATCTACAAAATTCAAATTTACCTGTGGCTGAGTTTCATTTTGTACACCTAATAAATAAAACTTGTAGGAAATTTAATTCTCTATAAATTTGCACTTAATTATTTTTTCTAGGATGCACCATTTTCGGAAAATAATTTTTTTTTAAAATAAATTTATCTTGAAAACAGTGCGTCCTAGAGAAAAATGAATAGAATAAAATTTAAAGAGAATTAAATTTCCAACAGATTTTATTTAGGGCATTTTTTCAATATCTGTAACGGTTTACGATTTACAAGCCTTTAAAAATTAACCTTCTTAATGGTTATACTTCAATAACCTTCTTACACGGAGAAGGTCAACTTTTGATGGACTTCAACGCCTAAAATGTTCAAAATTTTGAAAAAATGAACTACTAGGTGTACAAAATGAAACTCGGCTAAAATCTACAAAATTCAAATTTACCCTGTGGCTGAGTTTCATTTTGTACACCTAATATAAACTGGAAGTAATAATTTATATCAAGATAAACCACCAACATACGATTTTCAAATGAAATGCTAATTATAACTTAACAAAAGTTTCCTGACATTTAGTACTAATTAAAACAGTCTACAGATAAGGGTGTTGTTAGGGAAAGGGATGTTTTTCAAGGAACAAGACGTCTCGGTCGGAAATGTAAACAACGAAATTAAAGACGTCACTCACGTATTTAAACAGGCAGACTTCAAAGGATACCTCAAACCGCATCTCTCCCGGAAAGTATCAAAATATAATCGTTTTCGTGTATAATACTCCTCAAAAGGAGCTTGTTTTAATATTAGCTTTGTTCCAACCGTTTGAAACTCTTGGAGCATGCGCGGAAGGATCTGTCATATTTGACGACGTTCAAATCGCTTTTCGTCAAATATGAAGTCATTTGTCAAATTTGATGTGAGATGCTTCTGTGCATAGTCCAGAATCAGTTTCTCCAAGCTTGTCGGGGATTGGAATATTTTTTTTTGGTTAAAGGGAGAAGAGGGTAACACTGTAAGTGTCTCCTTAAGGTACATCTTTTCGCTGTGTGTAGAAGTGAAGAAGGTGAAGGCGAAGGTGAAGTGTAGAAGGGTACAGCCGCTCTTATGTGAGAGGGGGTGAGGGCACTCTTCGGATAGAGAGCGGTGACTGAGAGTAGTCAGGTCAGTGCTCTTGGTGAAGGCGCGTGAGTGGCGAAAGAGGGCTGGAATTTGAGAAGTGCCAGCAGAGAAGAATCACCTTATGGAGACACTTACAGTGTTACCCTCTTCTTGGAGACACTTACAGTGTTACCCTCTTCTCCCTTAAACCCAAAAAATAATTCCAATCCCCGACAAGCTACTATCAAACAAGGGATTCGCAGAAATGAATCTTTTCATTTATGAGGCCATAGCTGCTTGGGCAACATGAAATGAAGTAAAAGGCGGTGGATAGAAGATTGGTATTTTAACTTCACTCTGTCTCCACCTACTGCCTGTTTTTCGTGTGCTTGCGATTTATGAAAGTTCAACTTGTGGACTTCATAATGTTATAATTGTAACTCTTGGAGTACTAAAAATGCAATGCCTCCTAAATCTATTTCAGAATTCACTGCCACTTTGATATTTTAATATTTTAGAAGCCAATGCTCTCTAAACCGTCCATTACAAAAGGTATAAACTGGAAGGAATAATTATATCAAGATAAACCACCAACATACGATTTTCAAATGAAATGTTATAATTGTATGTTATAATTTTAAAAGGTTTTAACTATTATAATGCCGAGGATTCTCTAAGATGTTTATGATTTAAAAGGCGGTGGAAAGAAGAATATGGCTTGATAAAAATTTAAAGAGGTTTCCTCATTGCTCAGTGTAGCCAACGTTCATGAATCCTTTTTATCAAAAATTAGGAGGTTCTGGGCTACGTCAAGATTAATCTCTGCAAACTGAAAAGACTTTTTAAGTCCATTTTTTTAAAAACTAATGGAAAGCCTTATATCCTTGAAAGGGGATCTTAGATGATGAAAAATGGGTCAACGTCAAATCGGTTTTTCGTTCCTTCGATCCGTGAAGGGGGAGGTGGGAGACTCTTACGCCGTTTGTCTTTTTGAGTCGTTAAACACTCGAGGAAAAAAACATCATCAAGAAGGACATTCGGCCTGGACGAAAAAAAAGGGGGGAAAAAAATGAAAGACGGGGATGTTTTATTTATTGAGAAAATGTAAAAGTGGAGCATAAATCTGGAACTTATATCACGTCGCCCAACTCTTGGCAAAGAAAGGACAACACAGAGATGGCGAGATGGAAAAAAACACATTTCACCCCCTTCTTCAATGATTTTTTGTACCCTTTCAAGAGTATAGAAAAACATTCGGATTGATGGAAAGGGTGTAAAAAATAACAATAAAAACTCGAACATAATCCATTTTTAGGTATAAAAATAATTAAATATCGATCCATGAGGCAGAGATGATTTCACAATTTGGGTGCAGAGGAAACTTTAACTTCCGAAGTTATTGTTTTACTCTCCACGACGGATTTTTGTGGAAGGGTCTTCCAGACCCCTTTAGAGTCAATTCCATTATGGATCTATACCGATCTCAACTTTGTGGTTCCGGCCGTCCGGCCGTAGCATTTTTTTCCCTGAACACTTTACGGCCACAGATTTCATCCGATTTTTACCAAATTTTCACAGAATTTTGCTTAGTCAGTGAACAAGAAAGTAACAAGATTTTTGAATTTCGAAAAAATGGCGGAGATATGACTGTTTGAATTTTTAAAAAATTCGCTGCGGCTGAACAGTTGGTCCAATTTTCACCAAATACTCCTTACATATTGTACGAATTTTTGGTGTAAAATAAATTTTTTTTTTTAGGGAGCGATTTTTAGTAGGGAGAAATTGTATTCTTCCACCCTTTGTGAGAAGGGCATTTCTTGGGCAAAAAGCCGATTATTTCTAACATAATGCTTGAAAAAATTTTCTAAAATATTATTACAAGAAAAATTTATCTATATTAATTTATCTAAGTTGCAAAATACATGAAATTATACTTCTCCTTTATACTTCCCCCTCCTTAAACATCCCCTCCGTCATACTTCCCCCTCTTTAAACTTCTCGCTTTTTAAGAATCCCCTCCGTTATACTTCCCCCACCTTAAACTTCTCCCTCCTTAAAGATCCCCTCTGTTATATCTCTCCCTCCTTAAACATCCCCTCCGTTATACTTCCCCCACCTTAAACTTCTCCCTCCTTTAACATCCCCTCCGTTGTACTTCCCCCTCCTTAAAATTCTCCCTCCGTATACATCCCTCTCCGTTATACTTCCCCTCGTTAAACATCCCCCCCGTTATACTTCTCCCTCCTCAAACTTCACTCTTTTTAAACACCCCTCTCCGTTATACTTCCCCCACCTTAAACTTCTCCCTCTTTAAACATCCCCTCCGTTATACTTCTCCCTTTATAAACATACCTCTCCGTTATACTTCCCCCTCGTTAAACATCCCTCCGTTATACTTCCCCCTCGTTGAACATCCCCACCGTTATACTTCCCCCACCTTAAACTTCTCCCTCCTTAAACATCCCCTCCGTTATACTTCTCCATCCTTAAACATCCCCTCCGTTATACTTCTCCCTTCTTAAACATCCCCTCCGTTATACTTCCCCCTCCTTAAGCATCCCTCCGTTTTACTTCCCACTCCTCAAACATCCCCTCCGTTATACTTCCCCCTCGTTGAACATCCCCACCTTTATACTTCCCCACCTTAAACTTCTCCCTCCTTAAACATCCCCTCCGTTATACTTCTCCCTTCTTAAACATCCCCTCCGTTATACTTCTCCATCCTTAAACATCCCCTCCGTTATACTTCCCCCTCGTTGAACATCCCATCCCCTCCGTTATACTTCCCCCTCCTTAAGCATCCCTCCGTTTTACTTCCCCCTCCTCAAACATCCCCTCCGTTATACTTCCCCCTCGTTGAACATCCCCACCGTTATACTTCCCTCACCTTAAACTTCTCCCTCCTTAAACATCCCCTCCGTTATACTTCTCCCTTTATAAACATCCCTCTCCGTTATACTTCCCCCTCGTTAAACATCCCCTCCGTTATACTTCCCCCTCCGTTATACTTCCCCTCGTTGAACATCCCCACCGTTCTACTTCCCCCACCTTTAATTTCTCCCTCCTTAAACATCCCCTCCGTTATACTTCTCCATCCTTAAACATTCCCTCCGTTATACTTCTCCCTTCTTAAACATCCCCTCCGTTATACTTCCCCCTCCTTAAGCATCCCTCCGTTTTACTTCCCCCTCCTCAAACATCCCCTCCGTTATACTTCCCCCTCGTTGAACATCCCCACCGTTCTACTACCCCCACCTTTAACTTCTCCCTCCTTAAACATCCCCTCCGTTATACTCTCTTCTTAAACATCCCCTCCTTAAGCATCCCTCCGTTTTACTTCCCCCTCCTCAAACATCCCTACGTTTTACTTCCCCCTCCATAAACTTCTCCATCTTTAAACACCCCTCCTTGATACTTCTCCCTCCTTAAACATCCTCTCCGTTATACTTCCCCCTCTTATATTCCTTCTCTTTAAGGAAGTTTTCGTTGGAAGCTTTTCAAACTTGTACTTTTGTTGTAATTAAAAAAAACATGGAAGAAAGATCTTTTTTAGTGGAAAAAGATAATGAATACACCTACTTTTCCGGACTTGTACTTGACGTCAGCCGAAATGAGACACGTGAGACTTACTAGGAAGGGGGGGGGAGGAGTTTTTGTGTCTTTTCCTCTTAATATGTGTTGCTTGTCACGCGATATTACGTGACCCCTTCCAACCCCATCTCCGCAACCCTCTTACTAATCTTTATCCCGTTTGGGATTTTTTTCTCTTTTCCTCAAGAGAAATAAGAAAGAGGCTTTAAAAAAATAACAAAAAAAAACTTCCAGTTCAAAATTTGACTTTAGAGAGATAAAAAAAGGGGAAGTGTTAAGTAAATTTTATAAGGCTGTATTTAGGAAAACCACAAAACCCCTAATACGTTTTGAAAGTTAAGTGGGTTCCTTCTCTTTCCGTGAAAGGTAAACTCGATTGGTTTTTACCCCTTCCGAAAGAGAAATTCGCCGATTTTTTTTTTCTTTTTCTTTTAGACGGAACTCTTTCCCTTCGGTATCGGATTACCCGACTTCTAAACTCCCTGAGAGGTCGGAATACATTTTTACTCCCCCTCGAAGGAGAAAAAAGAAAAGTCGACTTTCAAAGGCTTTAAAGTAACATAAATATTAAAAAGCCGGAAAAGCCCTTTTTTTTAATTAATTGTCGGGCTTAAAAAAATCTCATCGTCTTATTCCTGTTTCCACAAGCAGAGTAATCAAAATGTAATAAAAAAAATAGGAAATTCCTTAAAGAGAAGGAATAATTCACGCGGGGGTAATATAAACGAGGGGAAGTATAATTTTAAGTTTTATTTAACATTTTTTAAGTTATTCTTATTTTTTTGCCCGAAAGATGCCCCTCTCGACAGTGGTGAATGTCTCACATTTCTCCCTACTTGGTATTAAAAGTACTGGTTTGAAGAGCTTCCAACGAAAACTTCCTTAAAGAGAAGTAACAATATAGGAGGGGAAGTATAACGGTGGGGACGTAAAACGGTGGGGGAAAATATGGGAGGGGAAGTATATAGGAGGGGAAGTATAACAAAGGGGGAAGTGTAACGGAGGGGGAAGTATAAGGGAACGAAAGTATAACGAAGGGAGGGAAAGTATAAAGGAGGGGGAAGTATAAAAAAGAGGAAAAGAATAAGGGAGGGGGATTTTTTTTACGAAAAATTTTCCGGGTTTTCCTTTTTATTTTACGAAAAATTTTCCGGGTTTTCCTTTTTATTTTACGAAAAATTTTCCGGGTTTTCCTTTTTATTTTACGAAAAATTTTCCGGTTTTTTTTTTCGAAAAATTGTCAAGTTTTTTTTTTGAAAAATTTTCTGTTTTTTTCCTAAAATTTTCCGTTTTTTTTTTTTTTTTTTTTTTTTTTTTCGAAAGTTTTCTAAGTTTTTTTTCGACAAATTATCGAGTTTTTTTTTTTGAAAAAGTTTCGGTGTTTTTCCTAAAATTTTCCGGGTTTTCCTTTTTTTTTCTAAGTTCTTTTTTTCGAAAATTTTTTAAGTGTCAAGGTAGAAATAATGGGCTCTTTGGCCTATGGTTGTGCCTCTCGTAATGGGTGGAGTATGAAATTTCTCCCTAGTAAAAATAAAAATGATAAAAAAGTGGCAATTTTTTTACACTAAAAATTCTTAAAAATATAAGGAGTAATTGGTGAAAATTGCCCACCGCCGTAATTTCGTTAAAGTATTATTTTTTATTACAATTAATATTAATACTTCACAACTAAATATTTTTCCCCTCCACAATTTTAAAGACTTGAGGCTTTCAAAGCTTCAAACTCACTTTTGACTTGCTCTTCTCGACCCTTATCGAGAGAGGCTTAAGTGAATTTCCGACGCTTCTGTTAATTCAGTCCCCAGGTCTGCCACCTTTGCATTAGAGCCCTCCATTGAACGTTGTTAATTACCCTTTAGATGCCACATATTCAAAAGCGTATGTATCGATTTCTCCTTCATTCAATTCCCATAACTTTAATTACCACATTCAACACCATCAGCAGCTCAAACGATTCTCCATTCCACTGCCTTCTTAATCATCAAAGCTTGCTAATTGCTCCGAATCCATTGCCTCTTTAATCGTAGCCTCTTCCAAAACATATCACGGCCAAAATATTGCAAACTGAAGCTCAGAAGTTTCAAAAAACTTAGAATCGTCACCAAAACTGATTTTATATTTTTATTAAATTGAGGAAATTTGTAAAAAGAAAAAAAAAAGTAGAAAAAAATTAGGCCCCAAGTGGGATTCGAACCTATGACCTTTGGGATTCTACACCAACACTCCACTGACTGAGCCTAGATAAAGAGTGCCTTCGATTTGAATTCAAATCGTACAAGTTTTCCAAGCTTACTAGTTCCTCTTTTCCCCATATTTTTACTGTGACGCAAACCAGGAAGACAGGTTGACATTGAGTTAGCCTGTAACGTACTTATTCAACCACAATGCCCCCCCCCCCCCCCTATAAATTACATTACCCTAATTATTCACTATTTTAATCTGGTAGGAATTGAAGCCACTAATTTTATCCACTATTTTAGTGGTCAAGGGTACGAAGGGCGAACTCAACTTCGGACAAAATTTTTTTTTCATTTTCAGATTCTAGACCTCTTGGTGAATACACTTATATAATTTTTATGTTGAGTTCGCCCTTTTTTCCCCTTTAAATACGTAAAAACCGATATACGGCAAAGTTCTAACTGCGATATCCGAGCGGGTACGAAGGGCGAACTCCACATCCTAGTCCACAACCTCCTTTTCCCATTCCAGGGCATGACTTTTCCGTTGAGTTCGCCCGTAACATAAAACTTTAAAATGCGAATATCTGGAAACTACATTTTGTTGAGTTCGCCCTTCGTACCCGGAGCGCCTCATATTTTCTAGAGGTAAAAATATATCATTTTCTTACTTTTTATTCCCTATTTTTTATGCTCTGGGAGTTAAGAAATGTACTTAATCAAAAAAAGGTCAGTTTTTTGTTTTTGTTTCACGTGACACCGTGACCTCTGGACTCCACAGGTAGTCTCGCTGGTCGATATCCCAGCCGGGAAGTCGGAGAGGGCGGCCATTTTGAAATTCCGAACAACTTCTCTCTGTGCATAATTTACTCGTACAATATACCCCCCCCCCTGCTCCTCCACCCCTCCCAACCACCGAAAGCCGTGGAAAATCAAGCAGGTGTTTTAAAGTAAAACGAGGGACTTGTAGCTCTTCTGTTTATCTTTCTCGAAGATTATGAAAGCGGAAACTTCAGAGTCAAAACGGTTCAGCGAAATAACAACTAGCGTACAAAATTGTGCACACGTCCACTATGTATGTATACATAATTTGACGTAGGTACCTTGAAAGATTATACAGCAGTGTATAATATATACACCTAGCTCCTCTAAGGGTAGTACCCTAGGGCGGCCACTACAAAGCCTGAGTGCACTCTACAACCCTCAAGGTCTCCTTTAATCTCTGCCTGGCTATAGCTGGCCCTTCCAAGTAGCTTCCAGAGTTTTTCTGTTATCTCACTTACCTTTTTTTGGTCGAGACATTGAAACCGACCAAACAAAGTGATTCTTTGGCATAGGGCCTTCAAAACTTGTTTATTCTTCGACCATGAAAAACGACCGAAAAATGTCATTTAGGGCTATAGGACCTTCGAAAACAGTTCCTGCTTGGCAGAGAGACCGAGAAAAACGACCAAAAACCAATAAAATGGCCTTTTTTTGGTCAAAAGACATTGAAAACCGACAAACTAGGTGATTCTTAGGATTGGGCCTTCAAAAACTGTTTCTTCTTGACTCAAAGACCAAGAAAAATGTGATTTTCGGCCATAACATTTTCTTCTCGGCAGAAAGACCAAGGAAAACGCCCTAAAGCAGTACAACATGGCGATAAGTTTCCTTTTTTTAGAGCTTTTCGGTTGTTGTTGTACCCTCGATGTATGTTTTTCGGAAATTGGTCTCCTAGACCCTGTAGGGTCAATTTGACCCCCTAAGATGACCACTATCTGGAAGATGGTCGAGTTCTCACTCTACTCTCTTTATTTCCCCCACGGTCTCCTTAACCCTTTCGAGACCGCAGGCGACTATAATTACCATTCGCGCTTTTCGTTTGGAGACCGCAGGCGAATTTAGTTGCCCAGCGGCGCCAGCGGGAAGCCTCTAAAAAAGTTAATACCTTCGCTTCCCGTGGCGACATGCAAAAACTGGCAATCTGTTGGGGAAGAAATGAACTACGTGATGATCGCATCACTCGTCGCTTTCTGTGCTTTGCTGGGCGCTAGGAGCGTTCGGGGAGAAGTGAGGGGCAAAGAGAGGGGAAAAGTGCTGCGCCAGTAGCGCAGAGAATCCGGCGTCAGAGGGTTAATACGGCCTGTAAAATCTGCGATGCAATAACTTCCAACTAGCTAGCAGCAACCTTGGAGCCAATAGTGTCGATGATTCACAGTCCTCCAAGTTGCCATGCCATCTCACCTACCGAGCCCTAGGGTGAATAAGTGATACCACAACCTGGAAGCTCGAGTTCTCTCTACTTGTACAAGGTTTCCTTATTACTAATTGAGGCGGTGAAATCATGCAATAACGTCCAACCTGCTTCCAGAGTATCTTGGCGCCAATATCAATCATTCCGGGGCGGAGTACGGTGCTTTCACACCTACCCTGGGATGACGACTACCAAGGATATCCACGAATTCCAGAAAAGGTTTACTCATGGGAGTTTGGGCCGCACGGGCGTCCGACAGAACAAAGGCTCTTGCCTCCAATGACGAATTCCCCGAATAGCAGACAGAAAATTCAATTTGACCCGAAAGTTTCGCTATTTCAGGGTTGGCAATCGGATTATCATAAAATTTTTTGTTCTAATTTAGATATGGTTTTTCCGTAGGTAAAAAAGGAGGGTTTACTCAGCGTTAATTAGATCGGGAAGCCCTGATTAAAAGTGTCAATCGACTTCGAAACGAACTCCCCCGCCATACCTTTCCCCTTTCCACCCTTTCTATACCTTTAATGAAAACTTTTAAGCGTCCACCCGGGATATTGCTTGTTCTCGCTTCCTGTAAAAGCTTTATTGAAAAGAAAATCCATGAGTCGTTAATTGTTCCCCCTTTTTTTTCCAGTTTCAGACTTCGCTCAGGAACTCTCCCAAATGTACGAACACCACGCAGAGGAGCTTCAACTACTCGTGGGAAATTACAAGAAAAAAACGGCCGAACTTAAAAAAGATGGGTACGTTCTTGGAGGCAAAGTTCTTCCAAAGATTTCATTGGTATTAGGTGTACAAAATGAAACTCAGGGTAAATTTGAATTTTGTAGATTTTAGCCGAGTTTCATTTACACCTAGTAGTTCATTTTTTCAAAATTTTGAACATGTTAGGCGTTAAAGTCCATCAAAAGTTGACCTTCTCCGTGTAAGAAGGTTATTGAAGTATAACCACTAAGAAGGTTAATTTTTAAAGGCTTGTAAATCGTAAACCGATACAGATATTGAAAAAATGCACTAAATAAAATCAGTTGGAAATTCAATTCTCTTTAATTTTTATTCTATTCATTTTTTCTCTAGGACGCACTGTTTTCAAGATAAATTTATTTAAAAAAAAATTATTTTCCGAAAATGGTGCATCCTAGAAAAAAATAATTAAGTACAAATTTATAGAAAATTAAATTTCTTACAATTTTCATTTATTAGGTGTACAAAATGAAATTCAGCCACAGGGTAAATTTGAATTTTGTACATTTTAGCCGAGTTTCATTTTGTACACCTAGTACATACCTGTAGTTCATTTCTTCAAAATTTTAAACATTTTACGCGTTAAAGTCCATCAAAAGTTGAACTTCTCCGTGTAAGAAGGTTATTGAAGTATAACCATAAGAAGGTTAATTTTTAAAGGCTTGTAAATCGTAAACCGTTACAGATATTGAAAAAATGCACTAAATAAAATATGTTGGAAATTCAATTCTCTTTAATTTTTATTCTATTCATTTTTTCTCTAGGACGCACTGTTTTCAAGATAAATTTATTTTTTTAAAAATTATTTTCCGAAAATGGTGCATCCTAGAAAAAAATAATTAAGTACAAATTTATAGAGAATTAAATTTCCTACAATTTTCATTTATTAGGTGTACAAAATGAAACTCAGCCACAGGGTAAATTTGAATTTTGTAGATTTTAGCCGAGTTTCATTTTGTACACCTATTAACTTCTATACTGAAGAACGTAACTTCAGTTAAACCATAATTGCTGCAGTAATCATCAAAATGTACTACAGATTTAAGCCGCAGTCTTCAATGCCGCCATACAAATTAGAAATGATTGTAGGCGCGTGTTTGACCCCTTTGTGTCTGTCTACCTTTGGATCCAAACATCGCATAATTTCTTTTTCATTAATATTTAATTTATCAATTCTCCTTCTGTTTTATTTTGTAGTTTAAAAGAAAACTTTCAACCCCATAAATCCCCGTATAATAATTTTATACTCTATGAACTTTATATTACAATATCAAACTTTCTTATCTAGATTTTAGTCACGCGCTCATTTTTATCGGAAAGTTCGAAACGGCAATTTCGTACATCCTTGAAAGGATCCTTCCACTATCTATATAGCGCAATATCGATCAATAATGATATGTCTGGCCTCATCTCAGTGGACACTATTAAACTAAAAGCGTTCGATCATTTGATGTCGGGGCGCAACAAGTTTTAGGTGGGTGGTTTCGTTGAAATTTTTATTAAGTGAAAACGGTTTACAAATTGGTCGGGTCGATAAGGGGCCCAGATGCGAAGGGGAACTTAATTCTCTTAGCTTAAACAAGTATTAAGCGCCAAAACAAAGGGCTTTAAGGTGCTGTAGTCTTAAAATTTTGCTACTCCGGCGCTTCTAACCTGAATTGATTGATTGACGGGTACATGGAAAAGCTTTTTTTGATTTTATAGAACCAGGAATAATAGTTCGATGCTACAACTCTGGGAAGGACTGCTTCAAGAGGTCGAAGCGGATTCGCAAGCCCACGGCGAGATCGCGTCGGTCCTCGTACGTCAAGTTTCCCGTCATACACTAGAGAGGACGTTTTACCGTAAGGTCCAAGCAAGGAAGCTTCTCGCCCATCGTGAAAATCTCGATTCGGTCATCGCCAAGTCGGAAGATACTTTAAGCAAGGTAGCGTTTCATTTTCGATCCGGTTGTTTTTTGACGTCTTTCTGCAGTGCAGGCAGGAGTACAAAGCCGCCTACATGAGCCATATACAGTCGAATTCCAACGCGTCTCTAGCCGACTATTTAGACGCCCATAACACATACGTGACGCAGCTCCACTCGACCAACGCCATGGTGGACACCTACTGCCGAGAGACCCTTCCTGAACTTTTATCCGTAAGGGAAATTGGTTTCAATCCTAAAGTTATACCTGGATTTCAGGAATTAGAAGAAGTTTATAACGATCTCTGTACGACTTTGGCGGAAGCGATAGCCCAAGGAGCTGAAATGATTTCGAACAGGGCAAGTATAAAAGATTAGCGGAGAAAACTTTTCCCAACCTTTGAGGTTTTGTTAATGGAAAAGTCTAATGGGTTTAAACTTTGATTGTCTTTCGGTGATTAACTTTGTTCTTTTAGGCTAGCGCCCAGTCGAGAAGGTACTGCACGATTTGGAGCGATTCAAAAGGGGTAGACCCGACTTCGGACACGGCTTCTTTCGTACGGAACTCCGCCGTCCCGAGTCAACCTCATCCCACGCATCGTCTACGGCTTTTCACGCCACCTCACTCAGAAGAGGTACTACCACTCCGCAGAATCTTTTCTTTTCGTTAGTTTATGTATCTTTATCAAGAGTTCCCAGCTTGCTTTTGGGTAAACCTGTATACCAATCATTCGCTACCTCCCTCTATCATAGTCAACCACCCCTGCTACAAAGGGTCAATATCTCTTTCAATGCCAATCGTATTATCTTAAGCGGATGGTCGCCGCATTCCGGGAAAAGCTTTGGCACAAAGCCCACGAAGCTTTTAACTCAGCACATTCTGACGGATGGTGTTCTCTCTCAACGGATCCTTTGAACGGATTTTTGGAACTTAAGAATGTGATCCATAGAATCCGAGGGTTTCAGTAATTGCAGGTCATATCTTATGCAATGAAAAACTTATGATTTGCCTCCTCTTTTCCGCGCACCTACGCACTAATCGATGCAAATTTTTTTGTTTTTAACGACGGTATCGATCAAGTTAAAGTCTCACAGTCGCAGTCGTCGCTAAAACATCCTTCCGCTCGCATTAAAATAACGTAAGTAGGGAGAAAATACTGTAATTTAATTTGGAGTTCCGGTCCGGATAGAAAAAGTTTGTTGGAAGGTTTTTTAGGCAAGGACCTCTCGTAATAAAGGGAAGGGAAAGCTCATGAATCAACAATCAACGTTTTAGGAGGGAAATAAACTTTTTTTCTTTCTTTTTTTAGGAAGGAGCGGCAGCCCAATTGAAAAACACGCTCGTTCTCGAACGGCCCGCGTCTATTCAGCCTCAATCATCATACGAAACCCTCGTCAACGAAGCTGACGGACTTCAAGCCCAAATTCAACATCTACAGGATTCCCTATCCACGATGTTACGTATACAGCAAAGGTACACGCAGCGCATTCTAACGGAAACCGACAGAACTAAATGGATTTTTTTTACAGAAGTATCGAATCTTCTCTGTTCAACAAAGCGAATGAAATCCAAGAAGACATTTCGATGAAACGATATGAGCTCAGGACCGCCCAAATTAACCTCTCAAGCGTCAAAGCCAGGGTAAGTCATCTAAAGTGTCGCCCTCAAGCGAAACTTTTTTAACTTCCTTAAAGAAGTTATTGTGATACCCTCCACGTCGGGTTTTTGGGGAGGGGTCTTCCAGACCCCGTAGGATAAATTCGAATATGGATCTACACCGATCTCAACTTTGTCTGTGGTGCCGGCCGTCCGTCCGTAGCATTTTTTCCGAAACACTTTACGGCCACAGTTTTCATCCGATTTTCACCAAATTTTCACACAAATTTCTTTAGCCGGTGAAGAAGAATATGACGAGGGCGATTTTTGAATTTCGAAATAATGGTGGAGATATGTCTGTTTGAAATTTTAAAAAATTCGCTGCGGCCGAACCGTTGGTCCGATTTTCACCAAATTTTCACCAATTACTCCTTATATTTTTAAGAATTTTCGGTGTAAAAAAATTGCCACTTTTTAATTATTAATTTTTTTTAGTAGGGAGAAATTTCGTACTTCTACCCTTTACGAGAGGCACATCCCTAGGCCAAAGAGCCCATTATTTCTACCTTGACGCTTACAAAAATTTTCGACAAAAAAAAAACTTAAAAAATTTTTCAAAAAAAAAAGAAAAACCCGGAAAATTTTTCAAAAAAAAATTTTTTTTTACAAAAAAACTAAGAAAATTTTTCGAAATAAAACCCGGAAAATTTTTCGAAAAAAAACCTGGAAAATTTTTCGAAAAAAAACCTGGAAAATTTTTCGAAAAAAAACTGAAAAATTTTTGAAAAAAAAATTCGAAAATTTTCGAAAAAAGAACTTGGAAAATTCCCCTTTATACTTTCCCTCCCTTATACATCCCCTTCCGTTATACTTTCGTTCCCTTATACTACCCCCTCTGTTATACTACCCCTCACTTAAACTTCCCCTCCCATTTACTTCCCCTCCCATATACTTCCCACTCCGTTATACTTTCCCTCCCATATACTTCCCCCTACGTTTTACTTCCCCTCCGTTATACTTCCCCCTCCTATATAGATACTTCTCTTTAAAGAAGTTTTCGTTGGAAGCTCTTCAAACCAGTACTTTTCATAAACTTCCACACGAAATATGAATCTTCACAAAATCAAACCATTCCGCACGACCTGAATGAATTGATGGCTTAGTATCACAAAAGGCTTCCGTAGGTTCCTTCTTCCCTAAGCTTTTTTGGTGGCCCATTTCAACCTTTTTGGTCTATAATTCCATATTAAGGTAAATTTTTAATTATTTCGTGTAAAAAACCTTTTGGACCCTTTTTTGCTGCTAACTTTTGAGCAAAGCTCTGTTTTGCTGCTAACTTTTGAGCAAAGCTCTGTTTTGCTGTTAATTTCCATAAAGAAGTTATTGTTTACTCGCCATGCGGAAGGGTCTTCCTAACCCCGTAGTTACTTTTGGACATTCAAAACCGTTTTTAAGCATGAATTAATAACAAATTGTATCTTTTTGAGCATCAGACCATTTTTCAACTCAACTTTGATCCTTTTTAAAAAAGTCTTTCTATTTTCATCTTCTTTATTTTGGCGGGAAAAACTTCTGACGGGCGGGAACCTGCGCTTTCAGGGACGTCGATAAAATCACGGGGGAGGCTCCCCGACCTTTCCATTCAGTCCCGTTCGTTTCCCCTCGCGCGTGCACGTAAAAACAAAAAACAAACTTCAATGACTTCCAAAAATCCGGGAAAAAATTTTAATCCTAAATAAAAACTTCGTCTTATAATTTATTGTTTATTTGAAAACAATAAAAATTAAATCCTAAAAACAAAGAAAAAATATCGGACGTGAAATAACAGCTCTCATAATGGGCTGGTCAAGCATACGTTATTCCATTGTAAGTATTTATTTACATTTGACCCATTTTTTAATATTTCTAACCATTTTCCTCCTTAATATTTACCGTTTTTCTCTCCTCAAAAAATTATCCAATGTTGGGCAAAATGACCTAAAAGAGAGAGTATCGAACTGTTGCCATAGCGACCATTAGCCTAGATTCAGCTTTTCTGCGTGATAGATTATTAAATTTACGTAAAATAAGTACATTAGTACCTAAATAATCATAATTTGTTTGAAAATCCATTAAAAGGAACCTTAATTTTACGTTAATTACTTAATTAGTTTATGATACCTTGACCTTGAAATTTTGTGAAGGTTCTGACGGTTTACCTTCAATTGCTCGATAAGTCGAACTTTGTTGAGTGCTGCCACCAGTTGTTCGTAAATTGAAATTTGATTTTGCCGGCGTTTAAATTTTATCAAAGAGAGAAAAACTAAAATGGGCCTTTAAAAACTATGTCGGTTGCTCCAAAAATAAAAACTTAAAATTTTTTCTATGAAATAAACAAAATAAAAAATTCTAAGCACATGAAATAAGTCTTCCCACTCCCTTATACATTCCCTCCTAATCTTCCCCTCCCTTATACTTCCCCCATCTTGAACTTCCCCATCCTAATCTTCCCCTCTTTTATACGTCCCTCTTCTTAACTTCCCCTCCTCATCTCCCCTCCCTTATACTTCCCCCATCTTGAACTTCCCCATCCTAATCTTCCCCCTTACTTATACTTCCTCCTTTAATCTTCCCCTCCCTTTTACTTCCCCTTCTTGAACTTCGCCCTCCTAATCATTCCCTCCCTTACACTCACTTCCCCCTTCATGAACTTTCCCCTTCTAATCTTCCTCTCCCTTATACTTACCCCTTCTTGAACTTCCCCCACATGGCCATTCCCTCCCTTACACTTCCCCCTTCTTAAACTTCCCCCTCCAATCTTCCCGTCTCTTGTACTTCCCCCTCCCATCCTTCCCCTCCCTTATACTTCCCCCTCCTTATTTCTCCTCCTTTATACTTCCCACTCTTGAACTTTCCCCTCCTTTATACTTCCCCCCTCTTGAACTTCCCTCAAAGGAGGGGTATAAAGATACTTTATATACAGGGTGTCCGGAAACACATGGCAAGCGTCTGGGAGAGCGTTAAAAAGTGGTTTTACGAAAAAAAGTTAAATGTAAACCCCCCTTAATTTAAATCAAAGAATTTGATGGTGTAGTTTAAAATCCGCCTGGATATACAGGGTGTCCCAGACACAACCTAACTTCGTTATTTCAAATGAGAACCCCTATTTTTTATTTCAGATTCGTAATCTACGCAAAATTTCAAGTAGATTTGAGTACTCATATGACAATTTTGGACAACTTTTAAAAAATGTCAAAATTTAGCGTTTTTTGCGCTAAAATCCGTTAAAATTGACCTAGGAGACTCGTTTTTTTTTTTAATTCCACTTATATTTTCCCGAAGAATCCAACTGTCGCAAATTTGAGCATCTTCGCATTCTGCATCACGAGATTTCGTCGCTAATGGCCTTTTTTCAAGTTAGAACCCAAATTTTTAGTTCAGAAATGAAAATTAGCACTTGTTGAAAGGAATTTTTCTTTCGGACCACAAATTTTGAAAGAGCTACAGCGTCTTTTGTGTTTATGCATCAAAAATTAAAATTCCGTCAACAAATCGCTAATTTCCATTTTTGAAGTATGGAATTTGGAGTTTAACTTGAAAAAAGGCCATTAGCGACGAAATCTCGTGATGCAGAATGCGAAGATGCTCAAATTTGAGACAGTTAGATTCTTCGGGAAAAAATAAGTGGAATTAAAAAAAAAAACGAGTCTCCTAGGTCAATTTTAACGGATTTTAGCGCAAAAAACGCTAAATTTTGACATTTTTTAAAAGTTGTCCAAAATTGTCATATGAGTACTCAAATCTACTTGAAATTTTGCGTAGATTACGAATCTGAAATAAAAAATAGGGGTTCTCATTTGAAATAACGAAGTTAGGTTGTGTCTGGGACACCCTGTATATCCAGGCGGATTTTAAACTACACCATCAAATTCTTTGATTTAAATTAAGGGGGGTTTACATTTAACTTTTTTTCGTAAAACCACTTTTTAACGCTCTCCCAGACGCTTGCCATGTGTTTCCGGACACCCTGTATACGTAAAGGAGGGAAGTTCAAAGGAGTATAAAGGAGGGGAAGTTCAAGAGGGGGGAAGTATAAAGGAGGGGAAGTTCAAGAGGGGGGAAGTATAAAGGAGGGGAAGTTCAAGAGGGGGGAAGTATAAAGGAGGGAAGTTCAAGATGGGGGAAGTATAAAGGAGGGAAGTTCAAGAGGGGGAAGTATAAAGGAGGGAAGTTCAAGAGGGGGGAAGTATAAAGGAGGGGAAGTTCAAGAGGGGGGAAGTATAAAGGAGGGGAAGTTCAAGAGGGGGAAGTATAAAGGAGGGAAGTTCAAGAGGGGGGAAGTATAAAGGAGGGGAAGTTCAAGAGGGGGGAAGTATAAAGGAGGGAAGTTCAAGAGGGGGGAAGTATTTTAGGAGGGGAAGTTCAAGAGGGGGGAAGTATAAAGGAGGGAAGTTCAAGAGGGGGGAAGTATAAAGGAGGGAAGTTCAAGAGGGGGGAAGTATAAAGGAGGGGAAGTTCAAGAGGGGGGAAGTATAAAGGAGGGGAAAGTTCAAGAGGGGGAAGTATAAAGGAGGGGAAGTTTAAGAGGGAGGAAGTATAAGGGAGGAGAAATAAGAAGGGGGATGTATAAGGGAGGGGAAGATTAGGAGGGGAAAGTTCATGAAGGGGGAAGTGAGTGTAAGGGAGGGAATAGTTAGGAGTATGTAGCGGCTCGGTCCGCTACCATATGATTTATATATCAGATTCAGTTCAGTTGAATAAAAGAATTCATTCGAATTAACATTTATTATTTCATCCGAAATATAATATTCGCTTCAATTGGTGACCCCTTCGTAAGAACGTAAGTTGCTTAATTTTTCAACGTTCGTTTTCTTTTTCAACGTCAAGACGACGATACGATTAACGTTTCAACGTTATTAATTTCAACGTTCGTAAATTTATTATCGATTTTTTTTTTCGTACATTTCGTTTTCGTTTTCGTAAAATGCAGCAGCAACAACAACAACACATAAATGTCTCGTTGCCTACATTTAACAGGGACTGTCCGGCTACCTGGTTTTTGCGAATAGAAAGCTTGTTCCGGTCTAGGAACATTAACGAAGATCAGTTAAAGTATGACTTATTAGTCATTTCCCTACCGGAGCAGGTACTGCAGGATGTTGAAGACATCGTCTTGCATCCACCGGGAAACGAAAAGTATACGGCTTTGAAGCGAGGTTTACTAGCTGAGTATTCGCTGTCGCAAGACACCTCTTTAATGAAGATTCTTCAGGGTCTGCAACTGGGGGATAAGAAGCCTTCCTTCCTTTTGAAGGAAATAAAGCGCGTAGCACAGGGACGGTTTAATGATGAGGTGCTGCGCAACTTTGGCAGTTTCAGTTGCCGCTGCCCATGGTTCATGTAATTGGTGCCGGGGGTGAACAGGATTTGTCCGTTTTAGCCAAACGTGCTGATGACTATGCTGATCGTGAGTTGTTGAGGAGGGATGATCGGGTATGCGCAGTGGCCTCCCAACGCGTTGCGACAACTGATCAAGTGACTCAGTCGGCAAGTGGACAGGTAACTCAGGCGACAAGTGGACAGTCGACAAAGGACCCCTCGAAGAATTTTCAGCCTCGATCGGAACGTAAACGATATCATCAAGGTCATTCATCAAAGTCATCTGATCTTTGCTTCTATCATGCGACGTATGGCTCAAAAGCACGGAAATGCTTATCTTCGTGTAAATTATTCCTACCTCGCCAAAGAAAATATCAGACACACTCGATACACACACTCAATCCGAACAGAATCATCTTAAACTCAGGAAATTCAATCCTAGGGGAAAATTTTGTTATTATCACTTCAAATTCGGAAGAAAATGTCGACCAGAAAAATGCAAAAAACTGTGTGAATGGTCTGATACACACCCATCAAAACATCAAAATCACAAGAACAAAACACAGGAAACTACCAAATTAACGTCCAACTTCAAGAACAAAACACAAGAAACTACCAAATTAACGTCCAACTTCAAGAAAACTCAGCTTAACAAACAATTTTGTCTATTAGAAGAATTGAAAAATTTAATTCAATCTAAAATCAAAGAATTAAACGCGATCATGAATACCGACAAGAAAGATTCGCTCAATGTACAAAATTCGAGAACTAATTACATCAATACTATTTCAACCCGATCTTCAACCTCGAATTGCAAGCGAGAGGAAATTCTTCCGCGTCAAACTGACATCGTTCCTACACCTTCTACGTTTTGTCCATTTTCGCCTTTTCGAACATGCTCGTTCGCCTTACAACCTGGACTTCAACCACAGCGTGTTCCTCGCCTTTGTACGACGTGAACCGCTTTAAAAAAAAAACCGTAGGGGGAGGTAGTTGTAGCGGCTCGGTCCGCTACCATATGATTTATATATCAGATTCAGTTCAGTTTAAATAAAAGAATTCATACGAATTATTTCATACGAAATATAATATTCGCTTCAAGTATAAAGATACTTCCACCTCTTATACTTCCCCCGCCTTTCACTTCCCCTCCTCAATACTTCCCCCTCCTATATTTTTCTTTCTCTTTAAAGAAGTTTTCGTTGGAAGCTCTTCAAACTAGTACTTTTTCTTTAAATTCACAACATCCCTAATTCATTATCGCATTACCGAAAATTTTCTTCTGTCACTAAGTCAAGAAACTCCTTTTTCACCGGATTTTCAGGGTTTTCCTCAGTTTTTTTAAAGAGAAAACTTCTTCTAACCTGATTTTCAGGAGTTTCGAAACTGAGGAAGACCGTTCTACAAAATTATCTGTCGTTTACTATTTTATTTTTCTTCTTCTTTTCACAGAAAGAGCTGTTCGCGGTTCGTATGGAAGGCGAAACGGGGACGGGGATCGACCGTAAAATGTCCTCGGCCTCGACCGCCTCCATGAAATCGAAATGGCTCAAAGCCTTCAAAGTTTAAAAACCCCGCCGGCCTCCAACGGAAAAGACGCCGAAAAAGAAAAGTCAGTATACATTTTAACTTTTTACTTATTAATTTTTTAAAACAATATTATTTAAACAAAAAAAATAAGCTTATAGATATTTTTAATAGAAAAAGATAGTCATAGAATAAGCATGTATACAGGGTGTTTTTTTTTATTAAAAAAAATTAAGTCAAATTCAGATTCTATACACCCTTTATGTTTAATGCATGAATACTTTACTTCATTTTGAATTTCAAAAATATAAAATTTAAATTTAACTTTAAATTATATGAGGTAAAGTATACATCATAGTCTGTAGTATTGTGTAGAAATTTTACTAATATGTTTGATTTTTTTTCTTTTTTTTAATTTTTACCTACCCAATCGTCCTTAAAAAATATGTTTGATACCAAAAATTGTGTACGTTCATAAAAAAAATCCTATTTCGGGAAAGCAGAAAACATCAAATGTACCACGCCGTGTCTACAATAATTGCCATGAGGTAATAATTTTTTTTGTCAATATTTTAAATAATTTTAAAAAAATACAATAAAAGGCAGGAAATTTTCGAAAGCATGTTGGGTCAGACGTTTTGCATGTTTTATTTTGCTTGTGAGAATGTGAGGGTGGGAGGTGATTGTGTGGATTTGGGTAGAAAATGAGGAAGATGCATGGAAACCCGTCATCGTGTAGCCTGGGAGCCATAAACTGATGACCCACTTTAAAAAGAAAATCTTTCGAGGTGCACCAGTTTTTTAACTTTGGTCTGGCCCGAATCTTCTTAAAGCTTACGTTGTTCTTACAAAAAAAACGTTGACTTCCATTTTTAATGATCTACTTCGTTTTTTTAGGAGAAATGGTAAAGAACTGACGCTGAACACGGGAGACAACGCTCATCAGTTTCAAGAGTACACTTATAAAAAAATCACCCCTTGTGACGTCTGCTCTCAGGTTTTAAGAGGTAACTTTTCACCTTGATGCCATCTGCATACTATTCCGAACCATTTTTTACAGTCTACACCTCTTTAAAAAAATCTGCATTTCGACATAATGAGTTTCGGCATAATGCAATTGAATATAAAGCTCTCAACAGTTCAAACATTTTGAGCATAATGCATTTCAATATAAAGCGTTTCGCCATAAACGATTTTCAATAAATGAAAGTCGACATATAAAAATAGGTAGATTTTTGAAGAAAAGAAATCTACCTAAAAGTGCAAGTCACCATAACGCTTCTCACCATAAAAGTATCTCTTCAAATTTGTTTCGACATAAAACTGTTTCTGTCATTTGGCATAATAGTAGGTGTACAAAATGAAACTCGGCCACAGGTTAAATTTGAATTTTGTAGATTTTAGCCGAGTTTCATTTTGAACACCTGGTTCATTTTTTCAAAATTTTGAACATTTTAGGCGTTAAATTCCATCAAAAGTTGACCTTCTCCGTGTAAGAAGGTTATTGAAGTATAACCATTAAGAAGGTTAATTTTTAAAGGCTTGTAAATCGTAAACCGTTACAGATATTGAAAAAATGCACTAAATAAAATCTGTTGGAAATTTAACTCTCGTTAATTTGTATTCTATTCATTTTTTCTCTAGGACGCACTGTTTTCAAGATAAATTTATTTTTAAAAAAATTATTTTCCGAAAATGGTGCATCCTAGAAAAAAATAATTAAGTACAAATTTATAGAAAATTAAATTTCCTACAATTTTTATTTATTAGGTGTTCAAAATGAAACTCAGCCACAGGGTAAATTTGAATTTTGTAGATTTTAGCTGAGTTTTATTTTGTACACCTAATATATCTCACTATAAACTGGGGACAGTGAAAGAGCAAGCCTACTTTCTCCAAGTTTATGGTGAGATGCTTTATGTTGAATCGCATTATGTTGAACAGTCAAGTCATAGGTTTTTTGTCGTTTCGCCATAATCGCGTTTTAAACGGCGAAAATAGGCTTGCTCTTTCGCTGTCCCTAGTTTATGGTGGGATGTATTATGCCCAAACAACAGAAACAGTTTTATGGCGAAACAAGTTCTTTAAAATGAAAGTTTCTGTTCAACTGCGTTATGTTGAAACGACTAATTTTATGTCGAAACGACAAGTGTTAAATCTCTTCTTTATAAGATGTATTATGTTCAAATGCATTATGGTGAACGTTTACGACTTTTTTCTTTATGTTGAGCAGATTTTTTTTATGGTGTGCGGTAACTCGCGATTTCTGCTATTTTATGGTCAAATGCATTATGTCGACACTCGTTGGACCTGACCCATTTGCTTGTTTCAGGGCATACAAAACAAGGATTAAAATGTAGGCTGTGTAAACTAAACGTCCATCTCGATTGCCAGGAGAGAGTCGGGAAATGTCAGGCGAAGTCGAAACTGCTCCGAAGGCAAAAGTCGAGTTCGGACATCGAGACAAGAGCGACTCCCGACGAGGAAGGTAAGAAAGGGAGGGATAATATAAGGTTCAAAAGGATTTTTAGTTGAGTAGACGTCCTCCACTTTCAAATTGACTCTAAAATTTCTACTCTGAAAAAAAAGACGAAGAAGTATTAGCTCTAGATTGCGCCTCTGTCGTAATTTCGCAGCTGAGTGAGCGCTCTGTAGATCGTATACTCAATGATTTAAAAAAGTTTGCTTTTGGAAGGCTTCTTTCATTGGACTAGCGTTTACTCAACTAGAATTTTTTTTTTCGTTATTTTTTGTTGAGAATTTTATTTATAAAAGGTTTACTGGCTGGGCGTACGTTACGTCCAGGGAGGTCCGTTTCGCCGGGCGGTACCTCCGTCTCTCCGGGTACTTCGAGCCCTTCAAGTCCCGATAGGTACATTGGGAGATCAGTTACGTTCAGGACCCCTGATCAAATAGGTAAACAAACCGTGTGGACTAACTTTTGAACTAACAAAACGGACTTAAAAACCGGCCGCACGTTTTCTCCACGTTTTTTTGTTCTTTCTTTTCTTTTCTTTTTTGAATTTGAAAAGGGGACAGTTGGCATTTGTTGGCTTTTAATCATTTGTTTTGGTTGGCCCCACGATTGGTTCAGGTGGGCTCCAGCCTCAAGCGGGCCCGGTCGACCGCGACAGCCAAGACTATCAGGTTCTCAAAACGGCGAACGAGATCTCGACGAGGAACGAGACGCGCGTTCCGAACCGAAGGCCGAACCCGAGCCATCATCACCATCAATCCGCCAGCTCAGGTACCTTTAAGAACGGAACGACAAAAGCATGGCTTTTCGCTTTTCAGCTCTTTGTTTTTTTATTTCTTTCTTTATCTTCAATTGTTTTAAATACTTAAAAATCGATAGATCAACAAGGCAGTGGGGAATCGAGGAGGAGACGGTTGTTCGGAATGAAGAGTTTCGGGTTCGGGCAGAAAAACGCAGAAAGGGCGGCCTCTCTTCCAGAAAGTAACGGACTTTTGATCCAAAAACTAACCCAAATGTTGATCGTCCTTTAACCTCAAAAATAACCTCTCGAGCGCCCTTTAACCTTGGCCTCCTTTGCATGGCCGCTTGCATGTTCGCGTTTATTTGTCTCCCACAAAACCCCATTAAACGATTGTTTTTGCAGCAGAAAAGGTCCAATATGCGGCCGGGACACGACCTTTCGGGCAGCCGCTTGTCCTCGGCGCTGCGAGCCCTCCGCCCACGCCTTCCCCAAGACCTGGAAAGAAACCTACTTTTTAAATTATATCACAAAACAAATATTATCGGAAAATTCAAAATTTTATGTTGACCGGAATGTTTAAAGACTTTTTTTTTTGTTTCTGTTTGAACATTCCAACCTTCCCAAGACTAAAACCAGTGAAGACAGTTTAAAACCGCTCAAAATAACAAATATTTAAAAAAAAACACCATCCTCTCCTTTAGAAAATTTTATTTTTTTTTTGTTAATTTTCTTTTTTCCTTTTTCTTTTTTGTGTATTTTATGTTTAAATAAATTTTTTTAAATATTTTTTTTATTTTTATTTTATAAATGTACCTTTTTTTGAGGGCTATACTTAAATGTCGTCCTTTTTCTTTTCTTTATTTTTTTTTTTAATGGTAAGTCTTATTTGACAAAACTTTCTTCTGCATGACTTATAAAATTTATATTTTTTTAATACAATACACGTATATATTTTTTCATAAATAATAGCTTTGTTCCAACTGATTTGAACTCCTGGAGCATGCGGAGAAGGATCTGCAGGTCAAATTTGACGTCCACATCCTTAGCCGCATGCTTCAGGAGTTTCAAACTGCTGAAACAAAGCTAATATACAATTTTTATACAAGCGCCAAATAACATAAGACGTAGGCAATTTTATAGCTCATAAGTTGGTTATTTCCTAAAATGCAGTGCATGTTATAGTGGAGTGTAGGAAGTGCGGTGCCTGTTTACGAACGGTCTTTTTTGTCTGGCCAAGGTCCTGTAAGATCACCCTGCAGACACTGGCCGCTGTGCTTTAAAAAGGCTTAACTTTTAACCATCTGCGATAGATGGCAGTCTGACTCGTTCAGAGGGCTCTCTGACAGGCCAAAGCTTTGTTTGTGCAGTCAGCAACCACTGTGCTAGAGTAAACTCGTCGCCGGAGGGTCGTGAGGATATCATTATAGACTGCACCCACCACAAAGTGGAGCAACCAGTCTCCCCCTGCAAGCAGGAAGGTCGTTTTGCCTAAGAGCCCCGGCTCAGGAGGACCACGGCCCCTAGCATAGCCGAGAGATCTGCAAACCACAGCCACTTTGATCCAACCCATGACTCCTCAGGCACTGAGGTTCATTTATGATTTAAGTGCCACTGATCGAGCGCAGAGATGGCAAACTATGCCCCTCCACCGTTCCGCCCTTGCTGAATGGGCGAAGAACTACAGGTTTCCTGTCCACCTTTGGGGGGGGGGGGGAGGGCTTCTCCCTCATTCGGTGTAGGCTGTTCGTGCAAGCGATGGAGTCGCCACATCCCTACGCAGAGTTCTTTCCCCGACCTGGGGGCCAGAAGCTGTTTGCGACAGCGATGGGGTTCGCCACTCCCTGCGCAAATGTGGAGACAGACTGCTCGTCACCTTGCCAGTCTCCGCTTTAAAAAACCGTTCGTTTATGGCTGCCTACTGTTCAAATGCGGCTTTTGATATCTGCCACATTAAAAATAATGATGCACGGCATATAGCATATTCCGGATATGGCGTGTGAAACTTAAGAAATCGTTTAATAACATTTTTCCTTTTGCGTTTACTTTTAATGAATTTATTTGCGTCACAGTATAACCTAATTTTTATAACCTTTCAATTTTTATAACTTTTTTGTGTGTTTGGTAAGTTGATGTTAAGTTTTGTATTTTTTTTCTCTCTTTTTATCTTCTGCATGTTTATAAACGTTTCTGCTTAGGTGCGTCATACAGCCCTTGTGACGGATGGGTGGGAGCGACAGTGAAAACTGGTAATTTTTATTTAAAAAAAGAAAAATAACAAAAAAGCTTCATACGAACTGTATGTGTTGAAATAAATAAAAATTTCCCTCCCTTCTTAGATGGCACTTAGGCTGTAGAAGCACCAGCATGTTCCCTTTTGATTTTTTTCTACGTCAAAAACGAATGTTGAAAGCTCGATTTCCCACAGCGCCGCACAGTCCACGGAGGCAGAAATTGAACTTGAGAATGAAATCGTTGAGTTTGGACTCGCCGGAATCTACAGAGCATAGTCAACGTCGTAGGCCTCAACATTCGGCCCAAAATTCCTCCCACCCGAGCAGCCATTCTTCCTCCTCAAGGTTGCAATGTAAGTGCCCAACTTTTCATGACATCCCGTGTTGCAGCACTACTTTTTTGCAGCTCCACGACGTCGTCTGCCACCCTCACCTTGGAACAAATCAAGTAATTCATATCAAAAGTTTAAAAGAAATAAAGTCGTAATTTTTTTTATTTAAAGAAAGTAGACTCGTGTAGACATTGAGGCTGGCAGTAGGCTATAGCAGTAGGGCGAACCTAAAAATCGGAATTATCCTAACCAATATTCTTTGTTCTTGTAGCTCCATCGAGCCCTGTTCATTCCAGACGTCTACTTTCTGCTCGCAATATGAGGATGAGCTCTGTAGAACTTCCAGACGATAACGAAAAGTCGATATCCAGCGCGAGCACTTCTCCATGCCCGTCGCCGGTAAGTTCCCTCCGATGCTGAGTCCTTTTTGATACCACTGAGTTCAGTAATAAGAACACCAGCAGTTTCATTTTCCAAACCCGTCAAGCTACATCTTCCGCTTGTTTCAGAAACCATACAGGCTTCTCCCGAACAACTTGTACGTCGTGCTGTACAACTTTAAATCTAGACATTCCGACGAATTGGATCTCAAGTAACGATCTTTCGAAGTAAAATTATGGTTTGACTAATTTTCCGCAATTTGCAGGGCCGGTTATAAACTGACTGTAATCGACACGTCAGATCCTGATTGGTGGAGAGGTAAATGCTTAGGTCGTGTCGGATACTTTCCGAGCAAATACGTCGCGAAAGTACAACCAGGAGAACGGGCGTTGCAAGTGACGCATAACCTACAGGTTGCCGATTCTACTTTACTTCGAGATCAGGTACTTATAGTTCTATATTTATAGAATCAAATTATTATAGTTCATTTTTTCAAAATTTTGAAATTTTAGGCGTTAAAGTCCATCAAAAGTTGACCTTCTCCGTGTAAGAAGGTTATTGAAGTATAACCATTAAGAAGGTTAATTTTTAAAGGCTTGTAAATCGTAAACCGTTACAGATATTGAAAAAATTCACTAAATAAAATCTGTTGGAAATTTAATTCTCTTTAATTTTTATTCTATTCATTTTTTCTCTAGGACGCACTGTTTTCACGATAAATTTATTTAAAAAAAAATTATTTTCCGAAAATGGTGCATCCTAGAAAAAAATAATTAAGTGCAAATTTATTGAGAATTAAATTTCCTACAAGTTTTATTTATTAGGTGTACAAAATGAAATTCAAATTTACCCTGTGGCTGAGTTTCATTTTGTACACCTAATAAAATGGTTGCTTTTCAGATCGTGATCCAGATTGGTGAAGAGATGGACGGGATGGTGATGATCCGCTCGGGCGACAACCGCCAGGGTATCTGCCCGGTCAAATACCTCAGGAAGTGTGACAGTTCAAGAAGCAGGATGGACTGCAAAGTCCGTCCAAATGGTTCGATAAATACGTCCACCAAGACGGGAACAACAACATCGACCTCTTCGCCCGTTATTACGGCCAACAGGCGGTCAAATCGACCAAATCCGAGATGCTCATGTCGAACACGAGAGTACCAATCGCGAGTTCGCAAAGGCCTCTCGGACTCCCAAACGCCCCTAAGGCCAGACCAAAATATAGAATGAAGAGCTTTACGTCCCTTTCCAGGCCCCTTCTCATCGGCTAAAGACTCAACCCATTCATTCTCATCTTCTGACCCCAGAAGCCACAGTAATCTCCCCCAAACTCGCCTCTACTCTAAAAACACCATTATTTTTTCAACAAGCACTTTATAAACGAATTAAAATTGTAATTTTTGTGATCTTTCGGTATTTGTAAATAATTTTTAAAGCCTCCCCAATTTGTGATTCTTCCTTTAAAAAAATTATTTTTAATTTCCTACATAGAATAAATACCTTAATATAAAGCACATAATTTATAAGGCACTTAGAGAATTTTAAAAAAATTGTTAAAGCATTTTATGTATTCGCTATTAAGTCTATTTTTCCCCCGAAATTGGTACACTTTCGAGTCATGACGTCAACATCTAGGGGTACCAACATGTTAGTTTCGACCCGAGTAGTCTGTTACTGTTCTCCTAACCCTGTATTTAACATTTCGTTTTCTTTTTTTCGCATTACAGGGTTTGTTTAATAAATATTATAAATGGGAAAAAAAGCTATGGACCAATTACGCCTTCTTAACTATTGTTTTATTACTTTTTAATTATATTTTTGTAGTTCCTTCTAATATAAGAATATTAAAAGAAAAAAAGACGAAGTCTTAATTTTTTAAAAGAGTCAAAGCACTAAAAGATGTAAAGATGTAATAAAATATAATAATGCACTAATGATAAAAATATAAAAAATATAAATAAATGGAAGTTGTGCAATTCTGGTTTTTCTTTGTTCCATATGAAACTTTTTTCTGAGGAAAAATCCAGCCATCATCGCCCATGCAGTGTTGGGCGTAATCGCCATTGAAATTGCGATTACGATTACGATCGTAATCGTAATTCCGATTACAATTACGCCCAACACTGCTGAGAAGCTCCCTTGCTGCATCCCTTGCTGCATGGGCGGCCCGCCTATGTGGTATGTAATATATTAGGTGTACAAAATGAAACTCAGCCATAGGGTTTTGAATTTTGTAGATTTTAGCCGAGTTTCCTTTTGTACTCGTAACAAGTAGCTAGTAGTTCATTTTTTCAAAATTTTGAACATTTTAGGCGTAAAAGTCCATCAAAAGTTGACCTTCTCCGTGTAAGAAGGTTATTGAAGTATAACCATTAAGAAGGTTAATTTTTAAAGGCTTGTAAATCGTAAACCGTTACAGATATTGAAAAAATGCACTAAATAAAATCTGTTGGAAATTGTATTCTCTTTAATTTTTATTCTATTCATTTTTTCTCTAGGACGCACTGTTTTCAAGATAAATTTATTTCAAAAAAAATATTTTCCGAAAATGGTGCATCCAAGAAAAAAATAATTAAGTACAAATTTATAGAGAATTAAATTTCCTACCATTTTTATTTATTAGGTGTACAAAATGAAACTCAGCCACAGGGTAAATTTGAATTTTGTAGATTTTAGCCTAGTTTCATTTTGTAAACCAATATGTATCCTCCAAGGATTAAATCAAGGCTTTAAAATACCTCAAAGAATTTTTATTTGTATTTTAATTCAAAAAAATAAACGATACAATTTTGTACAAAAGATATGTCATTTCAGATATACAGAATTTTCCAATTTTGATAAAAGAGGAGACGTTGGACGATGTTTCCGTTGTCTCTCACTAGATGGTGATGGTGATAGTTCTGTCGTCACGACAAGTTTTCCGATGTCCCTCTTTGTACGGCGACACTAGTCATTTTCCTGCTACATGGTTATATGCAGTCTCCACTAGATGGTGACAGCGATACTCTTGCCGCCGTGTATGGAATAGCGGAGTCTCTCAATGATCGACGCCATTTTCAATTTGAATCTTTTGTTTATGTAAATGAACAGAGTGCTTTTTAAAGCTTTACTGTGTTCTAGAGGGTCCTTTTATTGGGGGGAGGAAAGCCGTTTATGAGGCGTCATTGCGGGTGGGTCGACCTAACGAAGGCTTCTACTAAAGTGAACGCGTTTATACAGTTGAAGGAAGCGGGCTCCATTCGAGTTCATCAAGGCTTGATGATTTCGAGAGCAGCTTCTGTGCGGAACGTCTTCTCCTGTGACGTCTCGTGTACACGCTTAAAACTTGCGAGTTGCACGTGGCGCATAAGGCCATAATCAATCCCTGAATGGAGTGCATGATGTTGTATACGAGCCAGAAGCCCGTTAGGCCGGTCGTAATGTATCCCAAGCCGGAGAGCTCCATCGTTAAAAGCGTAGCGGTCAATTTAGAACAGAGGCCGACCTGGAGTTTTTTCGCTTTGGACAACTTCGCCCTGATTTTAGGCCTCGTCTCTAAACTTAAAGTGTATTTGAGTCGTATGTAAGAACGGACCATGAGGCAAACGCAGGCGCATAGTAAAAGAAGAGCGGGAAACGAGTAGGTCAAAAGGTGAAGTTTCTTTTCGATGAACCAGCAGTTCGATTTGACCATTTTGTTGGTGCTCGTGGCCGAAAGGGAGTAGGCGAAGTAGACGGCGGTCGCAGGCGCGAACCATCCGAAGATACAAGAAACCGTATATCGCGCACACATTTCCTTCGACGTCAACGTCGACTGTTCGACGTCCAACGCACTCAATGTGTCCCTACACAGAATCGTCAGCCACGCGATCAGACATAAATGGAGGAACTGCAGCGAATGTGCGATCGACAGGCACAGACCTTTTTCCTACAAAGAACATGATTAACTCCAAAATCTCATTTTACTAATCTTACATGAACACCACCGACTCCTACAACGTAAATAAGCTGAGCCATAAACGTGGTCGCCAATAGGGTCATTAGTGTCGTCCCCATCAGGTTCCTCAAGTCAGAAAAGAGGCTGAAAAATGAAAAAATAAAATTGAGAAAAAGTTAATTTCCGGTACGAAAACACGTCAAGAAAGTTCGGCCAATCGTGTAATTACACTTCCTCACAAAATCCCATGAGAAAACCGGTCAAAACCCCCACCGGACACATCATTTTCTAAGACATCAATTTTTTTTTAATCGCGCTTTTAAATAATCCAATTAATATTAAATTTTCAAACTAATTAATATTTTATCATCTCCTTTTTAGTTAAAACTAATAAAATATTAAGGATAAAAAAACAATTTTCTCTCATCGGAAATTCCAGGAAATCCCCTCTTTTTTTTTCTTTTTTTTTTTTCAATTTAATTTTAAAACTTTTATAGGACGTCGGATGTGCCTTTTGTTTGTAGAAGGGCGAGAAAGTTTCTAAAAAGGAGAAAAAGGAGAAAAAAACTTAAAAAATTTTTTGAAAAAAAAGGAAACTTGGAAAATTTTTCGAAAAAAAAAATTTCCCCCTCCCTTATACTTCCCCCTCAGTTACACTTTCCCTCCCTTATACTTCCCCCTCCTTTAAACTTTCCCTCCCTTTTACATTCCCCTCCGATATACTTCTTTTACCTTATACTTCCCCCTCCGTTATACTTCCCCTCTATTATACTTCCCCCTCCTATATTGTTTCTTCTCTTTAATGAAGTTTTCGTTGGAAGCTCTTCAAACCGGTACTTCAAATGCGCTTTTAAATATTCCACCTAATTTTCAAACTAATTAATATTTTATCATCTCCTGTTTAATTAAAACTAATAAAATATTAAGGATAAAAAAACAATTTTCTCTCATCGGAAAGCCCCCTCTTTTTTTTTATTTCAATTTAATTTTAAAACTTTTATAGGACGCCGGATGTGCCTTTTGTTCGGAGAAGGGCGAGAAAATTTCTAAAAGGGAGAAAAAAACTTAAAAATTTTTTTGAAAAAAAAAAAAAGAAAACTTGGATAATTTTTCGAAAAAAAAAAAAAAAAAAAAAAAAAAACTTCCCTCTCCCTTATACTTTCCCCTCCTTTATACTTTCCCTCCCTTATACATTCCCCTCCGATTTACTTCTTTTCCCTTATACTTCCCCCTCCGTTATACTTCCCCTCACTTATACTTCCCCCTCCGTTATACTTCCCCTCCCATATACTTCCCCCTCCTATATTGTTACTTCTCTTTAATGAAATTTTCGTTGGAAGCTCTTCAAACCAGTACTTTATTTAAATGCGCTTTTAAATATTCCACCTAATTTTCAAACTAATTAATATTTTATCATCCCCTGTTTAGTTAAAACTAATAAAATATTAAGGATAAAAAAACAATTTTCTCTCATCGGAAAGCCCCCTCTTTTTTTTTATTTCAATTTAATTTTAAAACTTTTATAGGACGCCGGATGTGCCTTTTGTTCGGAGAAGGGCGAGAAAGTTTCTAAAAAGGAGAATTTTCCTCCCCTACGAGGATAAAACTCAAAAAAATAAAACCTTATTTCGACTCTCGGATTTTCATATATTTTTGTGACCTGAGGGCCTTTTTTTAATAAAACGAAAACGTTTTAACATCGTAATTTCGCGCTTCATTTACTTTAAAAAGCTTCTTATTTTACCTTTTGTACCTTAAACGTCAAATTTCTCATTGAAATTGATGAAAAAGAAGTTGATTGGATGGAAAAAAAATCCAATCCATTAAGAAATAAAAATCTCGTGAGATTTATCTGATAATTAACCTACTTTTCATCACAGCTCCACCCTTTTTTCGATTTTTTTTTATCTACCAATGTCGGAAACGTTTAAAAAAAATTATCTTTTACCTTTTTTCAATATGGACCTGGAAAAAAAAATGGAATTTCTCGAGGGAAGAAGATAAGTGGTTTCGAAGAATGTACCCCTTGAGGGTTGTATTCAAATATAAACCTTATTCTGGGCATAAACGATTTTTTTGCCTGTTGAAGAAAAAAAAAGTCTCAGAAAACGAAATTCTATTCTTAACGAAAATTGAGGTTTCAATATCAAGAAATCAAATATTCATCAAGAAGAAACCTCTTGCTTTATCAACAAAAAAAGTACCACAATTGACAGTTGGAGAGGGAAAAACTTCAATGAAATTCCTGCTTTTCTTGATAACTGTTTATAATCGTCTCCTTAGAAAAGGGTTTCGGATTTTCACCACTGAGTCCGCGGTTCGATCCCCGGGTTGGGTACGGAAGAAAAAGGTTATGTCAGCAAGAGTAGACCAGCAGTTTAACTCCAAAAGTTTTGACGCCCATAACATTTTTTGGGGAACCTATTAAGACTCACAGAATGCTCTAGGGGGAATAATCAGCAACACTTCAACCTTCCCCGCCATTTTGTGACGATTTGTTGTAAAGAATGTATGACGCTTTGCTTTTTTAAAAAAATGTATACGTTTTAAATTATAAAATAACGTTGTTTTTTTTTAATAAACACTCGACCAAATACATTTTGTCTTAATTTTCAAGTTATTTTGACGAGTTGTACGTCAACTAATATTATGACGAATTTTTAAAAATCCTTTCTCTTTTCCCTCTATTATGACGATATTGAAATTATGACGAGACGTTTTTATGACCGTTTCGCCCATAAAATGTTTTGGGGAACCTATTGAGACTCACAGCTACACTCTAGAGGGAATAATGAGTAACACTCTTCAACCTTCCCCGCCATTTTGTGACAATTTGTTGTACCGAATTTATGACGATTTGCTTTTTTGACAAAATGTAATCAGCGTTTTAAATTATTAAACAATGTTGTTTTTCTAATAAACACTCGTCCTAATACATTTTGTCCTAATTTTCAAGTTATTTTGACGAGTTGTACGTCAACTAATATTATGACGAATTTTTAAAAATCCTTTCTCTTTTCCCTCTATTATGACGATATCGAAATTATGACGAGACGTTTTTATGACCGTTTCGCCCATAAAATGTTTTGGGGAACCTATTGAGACTCACAGCTACACTCTAGAGGGAATAATGAGTAACACTCTTCAACCTTCCCCGCCATTTTGTGACAATTTGTTGTAACGAATTTATGACGATTTGCTTTTTTGACAAAATGTAATCAGCGTTTTAAATTATTAAACAATGTTGTTTTTCTAATAAACACTCGTCCTAATACATTTTGTCCTAATTTTCAAGTTATTTTGACGAGTTGTACGTAAACTAATATTATGACAAGTTTTTTAAAATCCTTTCTCTGTTCCCTCTATTATGACGATATTGAAATTATGACGAGACGTTTTTATGACCGTTTCGCCCATAAAATTTTTTGGGGAACCTATTGAGACTCACCGCTACACTCTAGAGGGAATAATGAGTAACACTCTTCAACCTTCCCCGCCATTTTGTGACAATTTGTTGTAACGAATTTGTGACGATTTGCTTTTTTGACGAAATGAATACAACGTTTTAAATTATACAATAATGTTGTTTTTCTAATAAACACTCGTCCTAATACATTTTGTCTTAATTTTCAAGTTATTTTGACGAGTTGTACGTTAACTAATACTATGACGAATTTTTAAAAATCCTTTCTCTTTTCCCTCTATTATGACGATATTGAAATCATGACGAGACGTTTTTATGACCGTTTCGCCCATAAAATTTTTTGGGGAACCTATTGAGACTCACCGCTACACTCTAGAGGGAATAATGAGTAACACTCTTCAACCTTCCCCGCCATTTTGTGACGATTTGTTGAAACGAATTTATGACGATTTGCTTTTTTTACAAAATGTATACAACATTTTAAATTATAAAATAATGTTGTTTTTCTAATAAACACTCGTCCTAATACATTTTGTCCTAATTTTCAACTATTTTTGACAAGTTGTACGTCAACTAATATTATGACGAATTTTTAAAAATCCTTTCTCTTTTCCCTCTATTATGACGATATCGAAATTATGACGAGACGTTTTTATGACCGTTTCGCCCATAAAATTTTTTGGGGAACCTATTGAGACTCACAGCTACACTCTAGAGGGAATATGAGTAACACTCTTCAACCTTCCCCGCCATTTTGTGACAATTTGTTGTAACGAATTTATGACGATTTGCTTTTAAGACAAAATGTAATCAGCGTTTTAAATTATAAAATAATGTCTTTTTTCTAATAAACACTCGTCCTAATACATTTTGTCTTAATTTTCAAGTTATTTTGACGAGTTGTACGTCAACTAATATTATGACGAATTTTTAAAAACCCTTTCTCTTTTCCCTCTATTATTACGATATTGAAATTATGACGAGACGTTTTTATAACCGTTTGGCCCATAAAAAGTTTTGGGGAACCTATTGAGACTCACAGCTACACTCTAGAGGGAATAATGAGTAACACTCTTCAAACTTCCCCGCCATTTTGTGACGATTTGTTGAAACGAATTTATGACGATTTGCTTTTTTGACAAAATGAATACAACATTTTAAATTATAAGATAATTTTGATTTTCTAATAAACACTCTTCCAAATACATTCTGTCCTAGTTTTCAACTATTTTTGACGAGTCAACTAATACTACGAAAAATTTTTTAAATCCTTTCTCTTTTACCTCTATTATGACGATGTTGAAATTATGACGAGACTTTTTATGACCGTTTCGCCCCAAAATTTTTTGGGGAACCTATTGAGACTCACAGCTACACTCTGGAGGGAATAATGAGTAACACTCTTCAACCTTCCCCGCCATTTTGTGACAATTTGTTGTAACGAATTTATGACGTTTTGCTTTTTTGACAAAATGTATACAACGTTTTAAATTATAAAATAATGTTGTTTTTCTAATAAACACTCGTCCTAATACATTTTGTCCTAATTTTCAACTTATTTTGACGAGTTGTACGTCAACTAATATTATGACGAATTTTTAACAATCCTTTCTCTTTTCCCTCTTTTATGACGATATTGAAATTATGACGAGACGTTTTTATGACCGTTTCGCCCATAAAATTTTTTGGGGAACCTATTGAGACTCACAGCTACACTCTAGAGGGAATAATGAGTAACACTCTTCAACCTTCCCCGCCATTTTGTGACGATTTGTCGTAACGAATTTATGACGATTTGCTTTTTTGACAAAATGAATACAACATTTTAAATTATAAAATAATTTTGATTTTCTAATAAACACTCATCCAAATACATTTTGTCATAATTTTCAAGTTATTTTGACGAGTTGTACGTCAACTAATATTACGACAATTTTTTAAAAATCCTTACTCTTTCCCCTCTATTATGACGATGTTGAAATTATGACGAGACGTTTTTATAACGAAAAGTTATGCACCCTTCAATTTTAGATGAAAAATGAATAAAATAAGCAGAAAATTCAATAAATTGCTACTAATCCAGTTTTTTCTAAACTGCTTTATTTATTACATTTACATTTTAAGGGAGGGGGGCTTAATAGTTTGGAAATTTTATTGAAAAATTTCTGCTGTCAAGTTAGTCGATAAAAAGGATGTTTAAAGTAAAATTTTTTCGCGTGGACGGGCTTTTGTGTGCACAAAAAACCTAATATTTTACTTTTCAAGTAGAAAAGGGGAGAGGAAAAAAAAGGAATGTGTGAAGAAGAAAAAGGTGTTCTGAATAGAATCTTGTGTGAGCGTGAAGGGAAGGTAATGGTGATGGGGGTGTCGGATGAGTCGATGGGTTAGGGAAAGAGGGTGAACGAACATTCCCTGAATACTTAATCGCCTGTAATTTGACAATCGAATCAAACGGTTCAGAAAACTCGTAAATTGCCAGGTATTCGAATCTTCCCTTTTGTCCTTTTCACGTTTGAAAGGTGAACTATTACGGTTCAATTATTAAATAAATTAATCGTTGATGGCCCTTGTAATTCGAGACTGAAGGGACTTCATTAAAGTCAAACGGGCTGCGATTTGTCGCGAGGGGTAAGACGGCATACATAATTGATCCTCCGCCTATCCTGCCCCACTTTTCCGGAGCTTGTTTCCATGCTAAACACTCTCGACAGTAACTTTCCCGACTCACGGAGATTATAAATAATTGTAAGGGGCGTTGGGGTGCGAGGAGGAGAAAATGGCGAAGATGCTATTTTAAGGTCGATTTTCCTTCTATAACGCCCTCTTTTTAACCAGGGAATTGTATAACCGATTTTGCGAGTGGCTCACCAGAAGAGGAAAATTAATGATAATACCTGAGGTTGTCTGCGGTGCCGGCTGTCCGCCCACTCTTCGGGAACGTAGCCTTCCACGTTTTGTAGGCCTGAGCGCCTTGCAAAAATTAAACTCTTCTCCCTACAAGCTTACACGAAACGAACAGCCCTTTCTCAAAATGTATATCGTCGCGTTAATTCTAACACCGGACAAGTCATTTTTTGTCAGTTTCGAGTTAGCCATTGTTTCTGGTGGTAAATTTTGTGGTGGATCGAATTCCGTTGGCAGTTTAACCCTAAAATTAACAGAAAATGCGTAGTTCACGATTTAGGTAATGCATTGATTCAAATGAGAAATTATTAGGTGTACAAAATGAAACTCGGCTAAAACCTACAAAATTCAAATTTACCCTGTGGCTGAGTTTCATTTTCTACACCTAATAATTAAAAATTGTAGGAAATTTAATTCTCTATAAATTTGTACTTAATTATTTTTTTCTAGGATGCACCATTTTCGGAAAATAGTTTTTTTTAAAAATAAATTTATCTTGAAAGAAGTGCGTCCTAGAGAAAAAATGAATAGAATAAAAATTAAAGAAAATTAAATTTCCAACAGATTTTATTTAGAGCATTTTTTCAATATCTGTAACGGTTTACGATTTACAAGCCTTTAAACATTAACCTTCTTAATGGTTATACTTCAATAACCTTCTTACACCGAGAAGGTCAACTTTTGATGGACTTTAACGCCTAAAATGTTTAAAATTTTGAAAAAATGAACTACTAGGTGTACAAAATGAAACTCGGCTAAAATCTACAAAATTCAAATTTACACTGTGGCTGAGTTTCATTTTGTACACCTAATAATCCGTATTTTGGCTCTCCTGAAAACCTTGGAAAAATGACTTGTCCGGTGTTAGAATTAACGCAACGATATTCAAAAGGCGCATTTTGAGCCAATGGCCAATGCCGCTGTCCGTATCGGTCAAACTTTAGACAGACATATCTCCGACATTTTTGTAAATTTCGAAAAAAATCTCCCATCTCCGTAAACACCCTTTCCTCAAGGTTTCCTTGAAAAATCCTTCCTTGACTTCCTTCGTATGAACCTCCCTTAAAGTGATCTGTTCCTCCGTAAGTCGGTTCAAAAATCCGTAAAAATGCTGCGGACGGCCGGGCGGAACCACAGACAAAGTTGAGATCGGTAAAGGTTCGATTTGACCCCCACAAACCTGACGTGGAGGGTATCACAATAACTTCTTCAAGGAAGTTAAAACTTGCCTAAGTTAAGGAACGGAAAAGGGATGTTCAAGGTATCTTTTTGTTTTAGGAAAGGAGAGTTTCAAGGGACCATTTTTGAGATAATTAAACAAGCGAAAAACCCGTGAAATTGGCTATTAATCCCAAATTTTTCCTCTGGGAACACCCACTTCCAAAAACATGTAGGGTAATACAATAACTTCTCTTAGAGAAAGTTGAAAATGTTCTCCATCTCCTTTGAAGAAGTTCCAGTCAGGCCATCTCCAGACCTTTTTTTTGCCTAATTTAGTGAGTTATTTTTTTTTTTCAATTTTTCTCATTAAAAAGACAAAAAAGAAGGCTGCTTAACACTTCAGACACTTTTTCTAGTAGATAACGGCATTTTTCCCCCTTTGAAAATGTTTCCTAAAGGGAAAAAAAAAAGCCGCGTTTGAAGACAAAAAGGGTCGACATGTGTTCCGACCGCATTTCACCCTTTAAACAACTCTTTGGGGCTGGGAATGAGTTTCACAAAGGTAAGTTTTACGCTTTTCCACCCACTTTATAGTCATTCCCTTTTGTTCTCTCTGAATTCCGCTTATTCCCTCTTAAATGGAATCGATGAGAAATTAGACGTTTCAGTGAATATTAGAAGTTAATTTTAATTTGGCTTTTTGGTAAGTTTTTTTTAGTGAAATTGGGGAGGGAAAAATGGCTTGCATGAGCGCCCTAAATGTGATCATCGACCACGAGAGTTACCCGGGGCGACCGGCGAAACAACAGAAAACGCAGACGACCCTCAACCCCCTGGGGTTTTTTTTAGCTCCCCCCGTTTACCTGTAGGTGATGAAGGCGAAGACGAGTGCGACCAAGGAGACGGAAGTGGCGAGGACGACGATTAAAGAGAGGACGCCTTCTTCCGGCATCCCGGAGTTCGAATATCCGGAGGTCACGTTCGGAAAACCGTGGAACCTCCCCGTATAAAGCGTCTCCATCTCTGAAAATTTACAAACAA
Organism: Orius insidiosus; assembly: GCA_014119065.1. NCBI lineage: Eukaryota > Metazoa > Arthropoda > Insecta > Hemiptera > Anthocoridae > Orius > Orius insidiosus. The sequence goes on along the minus strand of JACGAQ010000318.1, from coordinate 38,242 downwards.
ATTATTCAACTTTGAAAATAAACACAGCCCTTCTTTTTATCCAAAATTTTTGGTAAATTTCGAAGGGAACAAATCGACCTAAACTGTTGACAACCAATGTTTAACCAACTGGGTGCGTTATATTTGAGTTAGGAGGATGTTAATGTGTTTTAATTTTTAAAAATAATTAACAAATTGCGTGCATTTAATATGAATAGGGTGTTCAAAAGGTAGAAATTTAACCAGCTGGGTCCATTAGATTTGAGTTTAGAGGGTATTCAACATTTGGCAATAGAATATTTTTTATTTTTCACCTAGGGCATAGTAACCAATAAAGCCGATTTCATTACAGATTTTCTGAACCTAGAGCACTTAACAAAAAAAAGCCAATTGATTTGAATATCATCTAAACTCAAATCTAATTCACCCAGCTGGTTAAATTGTCTACTTTTTCCATTAAAAATAAGTGAAAAGAATAATAAGTGAAAAATAACTACAAAATCACGAGCCCAATTTATTCCGAAATATACCATATTTTAAAGTAATTTTTCACTTATTTTTCATGGAAAAGGTAGACGAGTGAACCAGCTGAGTGCATTAGATTTGAGTTTAGAGAATATTCAACATTTAGAAAAATTAAACAGCTGGGTGCGCTAGATTTGAATATACCTAGGGTAAAGTAACCAATAAAGCCGATTTAATTACTGATTTTCAGGACCCCCAGAGCACTTAACAAAAAAAGGCCAATTATTGATTTGAATATCCTCTAACTCAAATCTAATGCACCCAGCTGGTTAAATTGTCTACTTTTTCCATTAAAAATAAGTGAAAAGAATAATAAGTGAAAAATAACTACAAAATCACGAGCCCTATTTATTCCGGAATATATTTTAAAATAATTTTTCACTTATTTTTCATGGAAAAGGTAGACGAGTTAACCAGCTGAATGCATTAGATTTGAGTTTAGAGAATATTCAACACTTAGAAAAATTAAACAGCTGGGTGCACTAGATTTGAACCAAGCTGGTTAAATTGTCTACTTTTTCCATGAAAAATAAGTGCAAAATCACTAGCCTTACTTATTCCGGAATATATTTCAAAATAATTTTCACTTATTTTTCATGGAAAAGGTAGACGAGTTAACCAGCTGAATGCATTAGATTTGAGTTTAGAGAATATTCAACACTTAGAAAAACTTAACAGCTGGGTGCACTAGATTTGAACCAAGCTGGTTAAATTGTCTACTTTTTCCATGAAAAATAAGTGCAAAATCATGAGCCTTACTTATTCCGGAATATATTTTTAAATTATTTTTCACTTAATTTTTTTGAAAAAAGGTAGCCATTAAACCAGCTAGGTGCATTATTTGAGTTTAGAGAATACTCAACATTTAGAAATATTAAACAGCTGGGTGCACTAGATGTGAATATTCCTAGGGTAAAGTACCCAATAAAGCCGATTTCATTACAGACTTTCGGACCCCTAGAACACTAAACAAAAAAAAAAGGCTAATTGATTTGAATATCCTCTAAACTCAAATCTAATTCACCAAGCTGGTTAAATTGTCTGCTTTTTCCATGAAAAATAAGTGCAAAATCACGAGCCCTACTTATTCCGGAATATATTTTAAAAATTATTTTTAACTTACTTTTCTTGAAAAAAGGTAGACAATTTAACCAGCTACCTGCATTATTTGAGTTTAGAGAGTATTCAACACTTAGAATTAAACAGCTGGGTGCACTAGATTTGAATATACCTAGGGTACAGTAATCATTAAAGCCGATTTTTAGTTTACAAATTTTCGGACCCCCAGAGCACTAAACATAAAAAGGCCAATATTGTCACGAGCCCTATATAAACTTTAAAATTATTCTTTTTGTCTCTTTTTTCATGGAAAAATTTTGCTAATTTTGAAAGATAAAAAATAAATATGGTGATTACGAAAGGAAGATTCTGTGAAAACTAGGTGAAAATAAATGAACATTGCGGCCAAAAAACTGGCAACGGCCGGCCGGCACAACAGACATCCTCATAATCGGAAAAGATCACTGCTCAATATTCCTCTACGGAAGGCCCTCTTCTAAAATCCAAATCTACAAACTTCTCTTTGAGAAAAAGCGCAAAATTTTGACTGAAATTCTGCAATATTTATTGCATTTGATAACCGATCAGATTTCAAATAAAAGTTATGAAAACGTCACACAATAAAAAGGGTCAGGGGCGTCTCATGATATATCGCGACGGGGGATACTCGTTCATCAATCTTATAAAATTGAGCCGAAAAGAGCGGAGCCGGGACGTGATCAAAATGTTCCCACCTTTTTCTCCCAAATGAAAAAGAAGAGGATTTCCTATCCTATTGTTTAATCTCCGAGAATGGTTAAAAATAAGAAGAATAATAAAAAAAAAAAAGTTTAACAAATTGTTTGTACTTTTCTCTTTGTTCGTAAGATTTGCCGAAGACGTCTGTTTATCTTGGAACAATCGGGATTTTCCGTCCTTACAAAAGGATTAAAATAAAAAGGATCCACGAGGCGGAAAAATATCCGTCGAATAAAGTAGCGGGAAAGCCATTTCTAAGTATTCATTTTAATATGTACATTTCATTAAAAGTCTGGACTGCAGATGAACATGTTGACGTCATAGTTACGTCACTTTTGACTTTCAAAACAGAATACCCATTCGAGTTTTCTCGCTTTTGGGAAGGAAACTCTGAGCTCGAATCAAACGAGGGCTCCCCAAACAAAAACCAAACTGTGGGAAAACATAAAAGTGTAAACTTTTCATCAACATATAAACTTCCCCTACAGTGCCAGACTCCCCAGATCCAAGCCCTTCATCTCGCAAGGTAGAAAAACTGAAAGTCTTCTTTCAGTCAGGCCACGCGCAGCGGGAGAGAATACCCTAGATTTCTCCCTACTATACCTATATTTTTTTAGAATTTTTAACTTCCTTAACCCTTTCGAGACCGCGTCTGACGCCGAATTCTCTGCGCTACCCTCACTTCTCCCCGACCGCTCCCAGCGCCCAGCAAAGCACAGAAAGCGACGAGTGATGCGATCATCACGTAGTTCATCTCTTCCCCAACAGATTGCCAGTTTTTCCATGTCGCTAGCGCCACGAGAAGCGAAGGTATTACATTTATTAGAGAGGCAACCGGCTCCGTGGCTGGAAGGTTCAGTCTTGGACTTCCACCATTGGAGACCGGGGTTCGATCCCGGGTTGGGTGTAGGGATTTTTGTTTGGAAGTTAAATTCCAAATAAATATTCTTCCACAAAATCCGCGATAAATTGGTTGGCCACTCCTCGGGAGTTGGCCCTGATAGGGCGCCACGGCAAGATGGCGAAAGCCCCCCCTGGGTCCTCCCCCCCCCCTTAATGGCCCATAAAGCTAGTCCAGAAAAGAAGAAGAATGGATTAACCAATGAGGAAGAAGGCCTCTTGCTCATCGGTTAAACCTATTCTTCTTCTTAAAAAAAAAAATTTATTAGAGAGGCTTCCGGCTGGCGCCGCTAGGCAACTAAAGTCGCCTGCGGTCTCGGGTTAAAGAAGTTATTGTGATACCCTCCACGTTTTTGGGGATCTTACAAAATCCGGAGGGTCAAATCGTATCTTTACCGTTCTCAACTTTGTCAGCTGTACCGGCCGGCCGTCCTAATTCCATTTTGAGGAAGTTTATATTGTCAATATAAATTTAAATCAGGAAATATAACCTTTTTTGTATTTTTTTATCTCCTCCCCCGGGTGTATACAAAACTCCGTTCCACTCCAAAGCGCTTTTTCAAGCTTCACTGACCCTTAACGCTCTGCCGGCCAGTAAAGCAACAGGTTTCGTCAAATTTAATGTAATTAGATTCTAAAAAAAATGTTTTTACTTTTTACTTTTGAAAGTTATGTAGGTCTAGTGGGAAAGCTTAACACTTGAAAAAGATTTGAGTGGGACGATTAATTTGGAGCCCTTTATTCCTTCATTAAGGTGACCTAGAAGAAAAAGTCGATATAAAATACAATATAAGTTTCCTCGTGGGAGTTAAACTTATCTTATGGTCGGCCGAACGAGTTTTTCTTTTAAATAAAACTTTTTTAATGTCGCGACAAAACTTAGTTTTCTTTTCCGTTATCAAAAGGATTCCAAAGAGAAAAAATGAATCCTTCAAAAGAGATATACAGGGTGGAAACTTGCGAGTGTTCACCCCTCCCCACCCCGGGGACCTTTACTTTTGCTCAACTTTCTGAATTTTTTGCGATCAGCAGAGACCCCCCCCCCCAATAAAATACCTACCTTGCTTGGTCGTCCGAGGAGACGAATTTAAATTGTATCCACCTTTAATTTTTAGCGTAGAATTTAAATCTGAAAAAGGTTTTTCGACTGCGCATGCGCAAAACGTTAAAAACGAGAATAGTTTCTTTATAAAAGCCAGGGTCCTTAAATTAAAAGAGAAGCCCTATTTATTCGGACTCCACTCGCTTAAAATTGAGGCATAAAAATTACTCAAAGAACCCTTTTCTCAATGTTTTGAAAATCCTTGACTTAGTTCCGTACTTATGAACCTCCCTTGAAGTGATCTGTTCCTTGAAATAAAAGGAATCCTTCAGATTTCCCTAAGTTTTTTCAAGCAATTGAGAAGGAGTCCTTGAACGAAGGGCTTTCACTGGCTGATGATACTTCAAAACCAGCCGAGGTTAAGAAACGGAAAAGGGATGTTCAAGTACCTGTTGGTTAATGAATGTAACAGATAGGGATTTATTGTATATTGGCAAGAATGATTATTGGCAAGACTGTACTAGGGTTATCCTGGCTTATGCCGACTTCTTAAGATCACACTTTCTTTATGAATATTGAAATTCTTATGTTTTATGTTTATTATGAAAGAGAAGCCCTATTTTTGACGGCAGATTCGGACTCCACTCGCCTTTTCACGTAAAATTGAGGCATAAATATTCCTCAAGTTACCCTTTCTCAAGGTTTCTTTGAAAATCCTTGACTTTGTTCCATACTTATGAACCTCCCTTGAAGTGATCTGTTCCTTGAAATAAAAGGAATCCTTCAGATTTCCCTAAGTTTTTTCAAGCTATTGAGGAACCTTAAGGAACCTTAAGGAGTCCTCGAACGAAGGGCTTTCACTGGCTGATGATACTTCAATCCAGCCGAGGATAAGGAACGGAAAAGGGATGTCCAAGTACCTACCTTTTTTTTTGGAATGTCATAGATAGGGAATTATTGTATATTGGCAAGACTGGTATTGGCAAGACTGTCTTAGGGTGATCCTGGCTTATGCCGACTTCTTAAGATCACGCTTTCTTTATGGATATTGGAATTCTTATGTTTTATGTTTATTATAAAAGAGAAGCCTATTTTTGACGGCAGATTCGGACTCCACTCGCGTAAAATTGAGGCATAAATATTCCTCAAGTTACCCTTTTCTCAAGGTTTCTTTGAAAATCCTCCCTTGACTTAGTTCCATACTTATGATCCTCCCTTGAAGTGATTTGTTCCTTGAAATAAAAGGACACCTTCAGATTTCCCTAAGTTTTTTCAAGCTATTGAGAAGGAGTCCTCGAACGAAGGGCTTTCACTGGCTGATGATACTTAAAACCAGCCGAGGTTAAGAAACGGAAAAGGGATGTTCAAGTACCTTTTGGTTAATGAATGTAACAGATAGGGAATTATGGTATATTGGCAAGACTGATTATTGGCAAGACTGGTATTGGCAAGACTGTATTAGGGTTATCGTGGCTTATGCCGACTTCTTAAGATCACGGTTTCTTTATGAATATTGTAATTCTTATGATTGATGTTTATTATAAAAGAGAAGCCCTATTTTTAATGGCAGATTAGGACTCCACTCGCCTTTTCACGTAAAATTGAGGCATAAATATTCCTCAAGTTACCCTTTTCTCAAGGTTTCTTTGAAAATCCTTGACTTTGTTCCATACTTATGAACCTCCCTTGAAGTTATCTGTTCCTTGAAATAAAAGGAATCCTTCCGATTTCCCGAAGTTTTTTCAAGCTATTGAGAAGGAGTCTGGGTCACCAAATTGTAGTACCACGTATTAATTATTTCACAGATGTATTTATTTCGGATGAAATAAATATTTTGATTAATTATATTTTCCTACTTAACTGATACAAAAATCATATGGTAGCGAAACCGCTACAAGTCCTTGAACGAAGGGTTTTCACTGGCTGATGATGTTTAAAACCAGCCGAGGTTAAGGAACGGAAAAGATATGTTCAAGTACACGTACCTTTTGGTTAATGAATGTAACAGATAGGGAATTATTGTATATTGGCAAGACTGATAATTGGCAAGACTGTGTTAGGGCTATCCTGGCTTATGCCGACTTCTTAAGATAACGCTTTATGAATACTGGAACTCTTATGTTTTATGTTTATTATTAAAGTTCCTTTTAAGTTAATGTGCCGTATCTTTACCTACAGGAAAGAAGATTTTACCCTTTTTTTTTATAATAAGGCTATTAGTTTACCCATAATCATTATCCAACTTTTTTCAGTGTTGCCGACCGAGAAGTTAATTAATTTTCCACCCTGTATTCTACGTAAAATACAATTTTGAGTATACTAAACCCGCCAGACTTCCGAGAATTGCAAAATGGTTCCCATTTCCACTTACCCTCGCTTTGATTACACCCACAAAACTTCCCTTTAAAGATAAAAAATTAAAAAAACACCACCAAGAAAACAATGCGAATAAAGGGTTTTAAAATGCACAAAAGAAATTTTCGTCGGAAAAAAAACTTTAATAGAAAATGGATTCCAAGGATCCATTATGGCCGTTTTTACGACCTCTGAAAAGTGGCCTTTTCGTGTTTCTACAGCAAATAAACTCCCCTTTTCTTCCGTTACACTGTTCTTTTAAGCCCTTTCCCGATAATTGGTTCGACACTTTTTTTAAAAAAATAAAAAAAATGTTATACCTAAAAAACTGAGAAAAAATTGCTTTTCTTCAGGATTTGCATAAGACAGAGGACTGAATAAAATGTGAATTATTCATAACGAAAAAAGCTTTTTTTTATATTTTGAAGAAAGATATTAAAATTTTGGATTTTAGGTAGGTTATTTGTAAAAATTTTACTTTTTAAAATCATTTTTGAGGTTCCGTGGCTCTAGACAAATTTTCAATTAAAGTCTGATAATAGAAAAAGGTAAGTTAATCAATTTATCGACCAAGAACTGAAGAGGGGTTGCTTTCGGGCCGATCCGATATCGCGTTAGGTCGACATAAAGACAGAAATATCGGATTTCCTATCTCAAAAGAGGTTATGATAGTAATAAAACCCACTCAAAAGAAGGATTTATAACGCTCGTCTTCCCCCCTTTTTTCCTCTCTTTTTTTTTTCCTACCCGATAATTTAATTCCTTAATTAGCCCTTTAAAGGGCGGAAAAATCTTCTTTTTTTTTAAATTAGTTTCGCCAAGAAAAAGGGGCCTCATTATCGAAAATTGGAGGGCTTGATTTTCTTTAAAAAATTATAACCTTAACTTTGATTACGGTGAGAGGAAGTACTTGTTTGAAGGGTTTCCAACGAAAACTTTCTTAAAGAGAAGTAATAATATAGGAGGGGGAAGTATAACGGTGGGGACGTACAACGGAGGGGGAAATATACGGGAGGGGAAGCTTAAGTCAGGGGAAGTATAACGGAGGGGGAAGTATAAGGGAACGAAAGTATAACGAAGGGAGGGCAAGTATAAAGGAGGGGGAAGTATAAGGTAGGGGAAGTATAAGGAAGGGCTTATACTTGGAGAAAATGTTTAGATGAGAAAATGGAGAAAATGTTCAGTCAAGCCCGTTTTAGGAAGTAGTTTGCCCGGGAAAGTTTAATTTTAAACGATGCTAAACCTTCAATTCATTCAGGTCGTGAGGAAAAAAAACTGTTATAGATACTAAACCTTCAACTCTTTAAAATCGTGAAGGGAGGTTTCACCCCTTATTTTAAGATAACGGTGGGGACGTACAACGGAGGGGAAGTTTAAGTCAGGAGAAATATAACAGAGGGGGAAGTATAACGGAGGGGGAAGTATAACGGAGGGGAAGTATAACGGAGGTGGAAGTATAACGGAGGGAAGTATAACGGAGGGGGAGGTAACGAAGGGAGGGAAAGTATAAGGTAGGGGAAGTATAAGGAAGGGCTTATATTGTACTAGGAGAAAATGTTTAGATGTATAAATGAGAAAATGGAGAAAATGTTCAGTCAAGCCCGTTTTAGGAAGTAGTTTGCCCGGGAAAGTTTAATTTTACACGATGCTAAACCTTCAATTCATTCAGGTCGTGAGGAAAAGAACTGTTATAGATACTAAACCTTCCACTCTTTAAAATCATGAACGGAGGTTTCACCCTTTATAAACATTTTAAGACCACCTACGGATCTATTTTAATGCCTTTTTTAAATCCTAAATTAAAGAAGAGAAAATTTAAAGAACATTAGAAATTTTTAACTTCCTTAAAAAAGTTATTGTGATACCCTCTACGTCGTGTTTTTTAGAAGACCCCGGAAGGTCAAATCGAATATTACCGATCTCAACTTTGTGGTGGCCACCCGGCCGTAACATTTTTTCCGGAACACTTTACGGCCACAATTTCCAACCGATTTTCACCTTTTCACACAACCTTCCTGAAAAGTTGAACAAGAAATTGAGGCGCTCCGAATACGAAGGGCGAACTTGACAAAACGTAGTTTCGAGATATTCGCATTTTAAAGTTTTCTGTTAAGGGCGAACTCGACAGAAAAGTCACTCTCTGGAATTTTCGTGGCGAGATTTTAGAATCATCATAGAATCATCATAGAATCATAGAGAAAAGGGTTTTTTAAAAATCACCAAATCTCGAAAAGAAAAAAAAAATTAAATAAAAAAGGTTGAGAGTAGAGCTTTGCCGCATATCGGTTTTTACGTATTTTAAAGGGGAAAAAAGGGGAAACTCAATATAAAAATTACATGGGTGTATTCTTCAAAAGGTCTAGAATCTGAAAATGAAAAAAAAAAAAATTTGTCCGATGTCGAGTTCGCCCTTCGTATTCGGAGCGCCTCAATTATCCTCTGCGATTTTTAAATTTCGAAAAAATGGCGGAGATAATGTTTGATTTAAATTGGGATAGAGATAAAAACTTTTTTTTGGGTCTAATCAGTGAGGTTGTAAATTGGGGGTTGATTTTCCCCTCGTGCGGGAAAGATCGTTTTCTAGATACTAAGAATTCAATTTTTTCAGGTCGTGCGGGAATAGTAGATTTTAAGCGTACAACTTAAAACAACTTATGTTTGGGGAGGGAAAAGAAATAAATTTCAATTAAGAGGAAAAAGATATTTTTTTCTTTTATTGCATCATAATGTCGGAGGACAGATCCGTTCTTCATAATAATTCACCGGACAAAAACTGTCTGTTCGTGTTAATTATTCAAATCCACCCCCGGCCGTTTTTGCGGGACAATAAACCAAGCTATTCCCCCTCCTCTTGGACGGATCCCTTTGTTTTCACAGTGGACGGGAAAATTAGCAGAGCTTCGGGCCCCCCCTCCGTCCCAGGTGTCCATTGTTTGCAAAGCATCGACCGCATTTTAGTCCTTTAAAAAAACATCGGATTAACATTTTTATTTTTGTTGTCCGACATGAAAATCTCCGGGAAAACTGAGTTTAATTAATACACGAAAAGGGAGGGCGTTAAACTGTCACTTCTTGTATATCAGCGAGCAATTACCTCGCGAAATTCGTAATTTAACCTTAGATATGGTGACTACTACATAATTTAACAGCTAGGACTAAATTATGAACATTAATTTGGAAGGAAAACACATCTCAAGGCTTCAGAAATTTACAAAAACATCAGTAAAACTGTTTAAAAAAATTTTCTACTATTGATTTTCCTCTATTCAGGGGATATCAGATCCTCTTGGAAAAGTTTTTCTTTGAGTTACTTCAAGACTATTTTCCATACTCAAGCCAGTGAAATGGTAAAAATTGCCTCCTTAGAGGGGAAAGAATTTAAGATGGTAGGCCCGTGTTTATAAAAGTTCTTTAAGGTGCCCTTTCTCAAGGTGTCCTTGAAAAATACCTGATTATTTTGTATAAGTGATCTGCTCCTTCAAGTAAAAGGAATCCTTAAGATTTCCCTCCTTTTTCTTTCAAGCGTGTATAACTTATAATCCTTAAATCTTTTTCCCTTGTCTATTGTCTTCAGCTCTTCAGAAGGCCGGTAGTTTTAAATCTGCTTATCTGTACTTTTTTTTCAACCCCCGAATTTTTCCATATTTTCCATCTCCCACTTTTCATTAAGCCTTCATTTTAGTCCAGTGAGTTCATTGTTAAATCAGTTTTCCAACTACAAACATTTTCTCTCAAAATCCAGCGAGTTTGTTTTAAATATTTTATCCCTTATCGTTCACACTCTTTTAGCAACTAAAATCCTATACGGCAAAGCATATAGAAAAAAAATTTAAATGTAAGCCCCCTTATTTTTGAAAAAAGAATCGACTCCACTGGCAATTTTGAGTTGATAATAAAAAATAGGGGTTTTCAATTAAAATAAGCTCTGGCCACCCTGTAGACCAAAATGAAAATTCGTTAATTGCAGTCAATTCTTCATCACAAAATAAGGGGGTTTACATTTAACTTTTTTTTCTAAATGCTTTGCCGTAAAGCTGCTGGTCCACTCTAGCTGGGACACCCTGTATTTTGACCTTTATAACCTGGATCAGCAGTTTTGAGATGGCTCAAGTGTGACTGGGACCGAAAAAAATTATTGTTTCTCTAAAAGGAGCTATTATAAAAAGCAGCAGTTGGAACATTGAAAAAATCTGTTCCTTCCCTCCAATAAAACTTGATGTTGGGTAACTGTTATTAGATATGTAATTACAGATATCCGATGTGTGTGACAAAAAAAATGTGTAACATGTAAATTTCTCCCTTAGGTATATCGATTTTTTCCCCCTAATAAATATTATATTTAATATAGAGAGTATTTCGTGAATTTCTGAAAACTGAGGACGTGTTCCAGAAAAAACGACGGCCGGACGGCCGGCTGCACAGAAACGGAAAAGATATCTAATAAATTTTTCTACTCTCTTTTTGTTATTGGGTCTGGAAGACCCCCTCCCATTACGGCCGTTTAGTAAAAAGTATGAGCGATAAAAATATTTAAATAGGTTTATCAAATTCTAACTAATAATATAAATTAATTTTTTTTAACCTTTATATCCTAATTAAATTTTCAGTAAAGTTAGATTTAATAATTAATTTATTTTTTAATTGTAAATTTAAAAAAATGCTAAGGACGGACAGCCGGAGCCACAGACAAAGTTGAGATCGGTAAAGATTAATATTCGATTTGACCCTCTGGGGTCTGGAAGACCCTTTCCCAAAAACCCGACGTCGAGGGTATCACAATAAATTCTTTAAGGAAGTTAAAAAGCACTAAGAAAAGCATTTTCTCATCTTTTTTAATTTTTTTTTTTTTTTTTAATATTTCGAATTACCTACCTTTTTTAATATTTTTTTTCTTCTGAAGTAGATGCCCTTTCGACGTGAGCGATCGGCCGGTGGAATTGGTACTGGCCGCGAGTTCTACCCTCACCTCTTCAGAGGGTGACTTTTATTGAAAGAGCATGCGCATTAGAGACCTGCCCTACATTAAATTCTATCATTTTCCCCTTTTAATTATTTTAATGATTAAAAATACGAGAAACGCGTTTTAATTAGCACTTGTGTACGAAAAGAACGAAGGAAAAAAAATCGGTTGAAAAACGTAAAGTCTTCTGGAAAAAATATGGTATGGACGGACGGCCGGCACCACAGACAAAGTTGAGATCGGTAAAGATCAATATTCGATTTGACCCTCCGGGGTCTGGAAGACCCTTCCCCAAAATCCCGACGTCGAGGGTATCACAATAACTTCTTTAAGGAAGTTAAAAACTTTGTAACCATCGGTGAAGATTTAAATTTTATTTTATTATACCATTAAGCGATGAACATGATGTAAAAGTAAAAATTCTTCTAAAAAAATACCTACGATTCTCTAAAAAAAAATAAAAATCGTAAAAAATTATGAGGCAGAGAAACAGATTTAACGCTCTGTGAGACATTGGATTTTTTTCTGCCTTCTTAAAGATGCAGGAGGCAGTGGATTTTTCAGGTCCATAAGACTAAAACAATTCAATGCTTTATGATGGAACGGATTCTAAAATTTTAATGACGTAATAGGTAGCGAATTGAAAAACGATACTGGAGCTCAAACCTTTTGAGAGTTAAGTCCCAAGAGCGTTTTTTCCCTCTCCAATATTTTCGTTTTCCCTATAAAAACGACCGGGTGTAGTAAAAAAAAGAAAGAGGAAGGCCTAAGAAAAGGCGAATTCCCGGAGGGTTATAAAAGAAAACGAACGCTAAGATATCAAAATCATGTTTATCAATAATTTAAGAATTCTTTTAGAAGGGAAAAGCTTTTTATTTATTTAAACAAAAGTTAATTTTTGGTCATTTTCTATTCTGTTAGAAGAAAATAAATTGAAATATTTAAAAAAACGCGATTTTTTTATTTTGAATCCGGAGGACCCTTCACTCGAGGATAAGAAAAATATTGGCACAAAAATAATTTTTCAACCTTTCTATCAATTTTTTTTTTAATTTTTGGTATCAAGGCGGAAAACATGAACGTTTTCGCCCAGCCAGGCTATACGTAACGGGCGTGAAATCTCAAATTTTTTTTGTTGCCATCAACAGCCAATTTAAAAAAAAACGGGAAGACCCTTCCCCAAATACCCTTCCACAAAAGTTATTGTGTTACCCAAAGGAGGGTATCACAATAACTTCTTTAAGGAAGTTAAAACTGGATGGAACTACAGCAAAATTGAATTTAGGTCCATAATCGATTTATTTATGAACAAACACTTAAGGGGTTAACAACCCAACTGGCGATAAAAAAAATAAATAACTAAATAAACGATTAACAATTAGCGACAACATTTTTTAATCAATTTTGCTGTAGTTCCGTCCAGTTTTTAACTTCCTTATAAACTGTCCGTTTATTCGGCACCCTCCCCAACCCCACCTGTCCATCCTGTCCAACCTGTCCACCTTCCCGCAGGGTCCATAATACCGTCAAATGAAAGTCAAGTAAAAAGTGTAGGTGAATGAAAAATAAGGAAATAGTCCACCTGATGAGGCGTATTACGCCGAAACCGGTCGTGGAATATCCGTTTTTTTCATTCGTTCTCCCTCTGTAACTTTTTAATTGTAACTAATTTTTTTTTAATTTTGTTTTTTTTTTGTCAAAAAATTTTCAAGATTTGTTTTAATTTTCCGAGTTTTTTATTTATTTTTTTTCCGAAAAATTTTCCGGGTTTTCTTTTTTAAATTTGCACTTTTTTTCTGAAAAATTTTCTAAGTTCTTTTTTTTCGAAAATTTTTTAGTGTCAAGGTAGAAATAATAGGCTCTTTCGCTTACGGATGTGCCTCTCGTAATGGGTAGAAGAATGAAATTTCTCCCTACTAAAAAAAATAATAATAATAATTAAAAAGTGGCAATTTTTTTTCCCAAAAATTCTTTAAAAATATAAGGAGTAAATGGTGAAAATCGGACCGGGCTCTATCCAACTGCGCCGAAAAAAAGCCAACTGCGCCGGGACTCCAAGGGTACCCCTAATCCGCTGTCATTACCGATACCAACTGCGCCGCATACCAACTGCCCCGAAATTATTTATTTTGGGGAAAACGAAATATAAGCACCTTTCACCCGGATTAAAAATGGAAAAAAAAATGACTGTACCTAAGGAATCTAGGAACGAGGTAGCGTAGGATGCGCTCGTTGGATTCCACTAGGGGGTTAATTTTTTCCTCTCGCGAGGATGCGCTCGTAAGATACCTCTAGGAGGTTAATTTTTTTCCTCTCGCGAGGATGCGCTCGTTAGATACCTCTAAAGTGTTAATTTTCTCCTCGCGAGGTTGCGCTCGTTAGATACCTCTATTGTTTATTAATTTTGTTCGGCGCAGTTGGTCATAGGCTTAGAGCCCAAGAGATTATCTGATAGGATTCCCGGCGCAGTTGGCAATAATTTTTCAATCCAGGTAGTCACTTCGGCGCAGTCGGTAGTCAGCCATCGGACCAACGCACGGTTCGGCCGTAGCAAATTTTTTAAAATTTCAAACCGCCATATCTCCGCCATTTTTTCGAAATTCAAAAATCACCCTCGTTACATTCTTCTTCACCGGCTAAAGAAATTTGTGTGAAAATTTGGTGAAAATCGGTTGAAAACTGTGGCCGTAAAGTGTTCCGGAAAAAAATGTTACGGACGGCCGGCCGGAACCACAGACAAAATTGAGATCGGTGTAGATCCATATTCGAATTTATCCTACGGGGTCTGGAAGACCCTTCCCCAAAAACTCGGCGTGGAGGGTAACACAATAACTTCTCTAAGGAAGTTAAAAACATAGTTGTAAATTATTAATGACAGAGAAAAAATTTTTGTTCGTTGTTTTTTTTTTTGTTTTTTTTTGTAAGTTGTAAAGAGTTAGAGAGAGAGAAATATGCAAACAAAAATAAGGATCGTCAAGCTGGAGGGAAGGAGGATTCGTCCAACCTCCTTGGGAATTCGAGAGAACTTCAAATCCGAAAGTTACAGGATGAAAACGCTTTCAGCGGTGACAGTCCGAACTAATAAATCCCTCCTGAAGTAATAAATGTCTTTACTTCACCGCACTCAGGAGGAAATTAACCAAATTTAAAGGACATGTTTTTCTCTGGTTCCGTTTGGAATATTAGAGCAATTTCTTTCAATCGGCATCGAAATTCCGAGCAAACCGGCAGCTTAATTCCAGTCATATTGCTAATTTTCTGCAATTTTAGTACCCAAAAATTTCAAACAGAACCAGAGAAGATGTCCCCAAAATTTCATACCATGTTAAAGATGCCCTTATATAGAATTTATTAGGGAAGGGAGGGATGGGATGAAAATTGGGTGAAAATTCCAAAATGGTCAAGATTTTAAGAGAAGTAATGCCACTGTTACCAACAAAAGACAGATATCAGAACTGTAGAAAAATCTGTAACTTTTCTTGATATTTATCCCAAAATACAAGAAAAAAGGATTGAACACTAAAAATTGGTGGGGGGATCATATTAACTATTATTTGGAATTTCAAAATAATTGTTTTGATAGGTAATATTTCTTTTCAAAACAATCCGTACTACTCAAAACCAGCAAAATGTGTAGGTGGAAGAGGTAGGAATAGGAAAATAAGATAGATTTGAAGTAAACTTACTTTTTTGAAGAGCAAAACTCTGAATTCAGAACCAAATCAAACTAGGGCTCGGGGAGGGGATAAAAACGACCTTCTGAATAAACCACTGCCTTCTCAATTTTGATTTTGCTCCATAAAATACAAAAAATATCCAATTTTATCCAATTTTACGCATATATGAATATTAAAAATTAATGAATAAAAATTCTCTTACCATTTTAACTTAGTTAAAGAAATTTTCGTTTGGTTTTTTGCAATAAAATGTTATCAGAGGAAAAAAAACCGGGAAAATCTCAACACGCATGCGCAATTTATTTTCTTTGAAATCTACCTACATGCTAGTTTCTTTTGTTTTTTTCTTATATTAGTTAAAGAATACCACTAGTGCCATCTAACGTTAGATCAACAAAGTGAAACGATAAAAGTATAAATAAGCAAGTATTATACTACTAGTATACCTACTTAATTTTATACTAAATTTAATCTTTCAAAGCAGGAAATGAATATTTTGAACTTTTTTAATCGATTTTTCTTCCGGATTGATAAATTACTTTTAATTAATTTAAAGGAACTTTGTCCTTCAGATAGGCCTGGGCTCAGATAGTCGTTAGTCACGGCTTTTAATTTTGAGGAATTACCAGTAAGTTAATTTTCTTCAATATCAGGTTTTCCAATTTATAAATTGTGATTTTCAAGTTAATGTAATTTCAAGTAGGTAAAAAGTGTTGGTCTAGTAGGAAAAAAAGTTCAATCAGGAATGCCAACATAAAAGTAATTCAGTATAGATTTATTCCAAATTTATGGCTAAAAATAAAATCAATTGAAATCGATAAAGTAAAAATGTCTGGAAAAAAAAAGCGAGAAAGCCATTTGACGCCAACCAGGTGTTTCTGATAGTATCCCTACTAAACTTTTTCCGCCCATAAACTATAGGAGGATTTTTCTCTTCCGGATTGATAAATTACTTTTAATTAATTTAAAGGAACTTTGTCCTTCAGATAGGCCTGGGCTCAGATAGTCGTTAGTCACGGCTTTTAATTTTGAGGAATTACCAGTAAGTTAATTTTCTTCAATATCAGGTTTTCCAATTTATAAATTGTGATTTTCAAGTTAATGTAATTTCAAGTAGGTAAAAAGTGTTGTTTGTCTAGTAAAAAAGTTCAATCAGGAATGCCAACATAAAAGTAATTCAGTATAGATTTATTCCAAATTTATGGCTAAAAATAAAATCAATTGATCAAATAAAAATGTCTGGAAAAAAAAAAGCGAGAAAGCCATTTGACGTTCCAACAGCCAGGTGTTTCTGATAGTCATCTTCCCTACTAAACTTTTTCCGCACCATAAACTATAGGAGGCAGTGCACGAGAGCTCGAAGTCATCGGTCAGTGGTACCAACAGTATACCTTTAAAAGCTTACTTGTATCTTTTTGTTACCTGCAGAGAAATCCAGAACGCGATCTAAGAAATTGGCGTAGATCAGGGGTACCAAATAATTGGCCTAGAGTGCCAACATTGTAATAAAAATGTCTAAAAAAAGCGAGAAAACCATTTGACGTTCTAACAGCCAGGTGTTTCTGATAGTCATCTTCCCTACTAAACTTTTTCGGCACCATAAACTATAGGAGGCAGTGTACGAGAGTGCTCGAAGTCATCGGTCAGTAGTACCAACAGTATACCTTTAAAAGCTTACTTGTATCTTTTTTGTTACCTGCAGAGAAATCCAGAACGCGATCTAAGAAATTGGCGTAGATCAGGGGTACCATAGTGCCAATTGTAAAAATATACAAAAAAACACTCATCGAGCGCCAAATTCATTCGTATTTTAAAAGGGAAAAAAATTGATTTAGAGAAACGAGAAGTAGGCGGAAGTGGCTACGGAGTAGTGAAAGCGTCCTTGGGCGACCTTGAGGGGAATACATTCCTTAAGATTTTTTTCAAATATTATTATAGGGGATTTACCCATTTTTTGTTATTTATATCGTGAAAGTGTCTAAATTAAGATTCAAATCCGGCTTATTGAACTGTAATGAGCCATTACATCACGGTATGACGCCCTAGATGTCGATATGGGGATAAAACTGACGTCATTATAAATCGAAAGTTGCGAAAACGGGTCGAAAACACTTCGAAATTAGGACGATTACGAGTTTTTAGCGTATTTCTAATAAAGAAATCCGAGTTTAAAAAAATTTTCAATCAAAAATTTTTCGGTCCAGATCATCAAGGTAATCTTGTTTTTCCTCATTTTATCGACGCAGCCTCTTAAAAGGGACCGGTTATTCGTGTTTAAGCAGGATGAAAAAAAAAATATTTTTGTAGTAAAATTTCTTGAGACCTTGCCCCATTTTGTGGGTTTAGAGAGGCGATTTCCAGGAATTCCAGAAACACGGAGAAAAGCCCGACCACTAAAGGATCCGGGAAGGCGGAAATTTCGAAAACGAGTTCGGAATCCTTGATAGGAGAAAAAGTCGCCTTTTTTTTCACCTTCCGCGCTCTCCGAATGTAAATATCGTTTTGTAAGCTTTTAGAAAGAAAAGGAAGAAACGTGCACTTTCGCCATTTTAAAAAGAGCAATTTCTAAAATTCGTACAACAATTGGGCAATTGAAAAAGAACAGGCACGAACTTAGAACTTATTTAATACATCATGAAAAGAGTTATAGAAGAATCCACTGCTTCTAAATACAACAGCATGAAATGATTCTATACAATGTTGGCACTCCTTTCGTTACCTCTTGACGTTAATGTAGTACATTAAGCAAAACTCCGCCATTTTTTTTCGAGAAAGGGAAAAAACCTTAACATTTTAAAAATAATTACGAAAGGATGATTTGGTAAAATTCAGATTAAATGTCGGCAATGAAGAGTTCTGGGAAAAAATTGAGACCATTAGACCAATCCGCAACGGGGAATGAGGGTATAACAATAAATTTCTTTATAAGAAAGATAGAAAGATCAAATTGAACTTGTGTTGCTACTCCTTGGCCTTTACTATTCGAGAGTCGTCTTTCAGAAGAATTGACATTTAAAAAAATAAAAATTTTAGAAAATTATTGGCCAATATGCCAATTTCGTGATGGTTCTCCCGTCTAGTTTGTCCGTAACGCACGTTTTCGACCTTCTTCCGACCCAAAAACAAGTTATTCCATTAAATAGAAATAAATTGAAACTTGTAAAAAGATCTTAGAATAGTTGAAAAGAAGTTCCGTCTAGGTAACCTCCAGACAAGTTTAGTCTATTTCCTTCGGTAGCGATGAAAAAGAAATAAATTCCGAAGTGTTTCGATTTCCCGAATGCAATAATACGAAATAACGGGTATTTTAAAGGTCGGGTAGTATATTTAGGGGCGCCCGGGGGGGCGATATGGGGCGGAGGGGAGTTGTCGACCTCAGGCGACCTTCTCGTGCGGGGCCCCCCTCCCGAAGAAGGAAAAGGCGACCGTCTCCGCCTCGAGACCTCTCCCAGTCAGTCCCGGAGCCACAGACGGCGAAAGTGAAAGTTAAGAAAAATCTAATTCCAAAATAATACATACATAAAGTATCTTAAAATAGTTTTACAATTATGAAAATCATCGTTTTTATCACGTGAGTTTACAGAAAAAGTTGTTCAAAAAAATTTCCCGCCATTTTTCCGACCGTCATAGGTAAAAAGGCGGCTTTTACGTTCAATTTCATTATGCAAGTGTTTGTGTACACAAGACGCAGTAGTTCTAAAAGAAATTTTATCATAATTTCATCAGCGATAACTAGTATTTAAGAGGCAGTGGATTCCACATTTTGCTATTTAGGAGGCTGTGGATTAGTTTTTTACCACTGAGGGAGCGTCAAAACGTGTAAAAGAAACAATTAAGTATTTTTCAGTGGGCTGAGATTATTTAGAGCGCCTATTGTAAAAACCATTTTATAACTTTTTTTTTTATTTTTATAGTAGGAATGGTGAACTTTTAGCGAAATGTTTACCGTGTGTACTAAAATGTTTTTATCTTTCAGTGGGGTCTGTCTGCTGTCTGGATGCCTCGGGCAGGACTACCAGGAAGTCGAAGAAAAGCCGATTTCGAGACTGAGGAGTCCTAGAGGACCAATCGTCCCAAATAGATCCGTCAAACAGGTAATTCATAAGTCATAAGAAGCATTTATGTTGGTACACTGTGGTTGGATACAAGGAAAATTTTTTGTAGGCATTAAAACCGCAGAGTACGACAAGTACGAGTACGACGACTGAGGCTGCCGCTGCTGAAGAATACGACAGCGCGAACTACGACGAAGAGCAACAAGAGGCGGTCACGACGACGACGGAAGCGCCGCGAAAAGGAATCCGAAACGGCGTCGTACGTCCTTTCAGATCGAACACCGATCTGATCGAAGCTTTGAAACGCCGAAGGGCGCAAGCAGGAAGCGCGGCGTCCCACTCAACAACCACGACGACATCTGCCCCTCAGCAGGAGAACACCAAATCTTCACGCCGTTCCAAAAACTTGGACACCAGAAAATTCGCGACGCGTGGCCACCACTCGACCACCACCGAAGCTCCCGAGCAAGAAGAGCCCCCCAAAGGTCCAAATTTTTCGCCGGACGTGGAAGGCGATTTTAACTTTTAAAAAACGAAAACATTAAATCAAAAATTGTGATATCTCCCAATTTTCGTGCCAATATTGATGTACATAAAAATTATTTAAATAAATTTGATTTTAAATACTGCTTGTCGAAAGCCATGGATGAAATCCTTCGTTTTTAGCAGACCTCCTGAAGACTGTCATATCCATTTAACCCAGCTGGTCTAATTTTGAAAGCCATGAGGGTCTCTTGCTTATTCATGCTCAACTTATTCGTTCTAATGACGTTGATCAACGATGACGTTAACATTTTCAGTAAAGAGTCGTTGGTACCACTGTTAGCTTCCAAACTTTCCAAAGTAACCTCATGTAAATTGTAATCGCGTCCCGGTTCTGTGTTTATTTTTGTCTTTTTTTTTTTATTTTAGTCTTCAAACTTCTTTTTTTAATTATGGCGATCTACGGCGCCAAGCCGCTAATTGTTTATGATTCCTTTCCTTACGGATGTCTCATTATAACGATTTTCATCCGAGCATTTGATCTTCTGTGGGTCCGTTCGTCTTTCGTTCCGGACGAATACTGGCAGTCCCTGGAAGTCGCGCATAAAAACGCGTTCGGCTACGGCAACCTCACTTGGGAATGGATACATCACGTCCGCAACTACATTTATCCTTCGATATTCACGTTGATTTATAAAATTCTCGCATATTTCGAATATGACACGCAGGAACTCGTCGTTTTCACACCGAGGATCTTTCAAGTACTCGTCTCCGCTCTGGGTGACGTTTATTTTCTCAGGTTTGTTTTTTTGTCTTATGTGTTGTGGATTTCTGCTTGGAATAGTTGGCGCCATTCAAGTTGTTTGCTTTCAGATGGGTTGCAGAAAGACGCAATGGCCAATACGGTTGGGCGTTCTTATCATGGATCACTTGCACTTTTATCTCATTCTGTTCGACTCGTACACTTATCAATGTATTTGAGATGAACCTTACAACAGTTGCGCTTATTATTATCCATGGTCGCCAAAGAAGAGCTCTTTCCTTTTGTGCTGATCGTCACTTTGGTTTCGTTTATGAGGCCTACTGGAGCAGCGACGTGGCTTCCGCTAGTCGCCGTTAATATCATATCAAACCGATCACCCATCAAGTACTTTGCTACAAATTATCTTCCGTGATGTTTATAGCTATCGCCGCATGCATTGGTTTTGATTCTTACATGTACAATACGGTCACCATCACTCCTTTGAATTTCTTTAAGTAAGTAGTATGATGGCCATCAATAGTGACTTCTTAGCTTTCCAATGATTAACTTCTTTCTTTTTTTAGGTACAATGTCATCGATAACATTTCTTCTTTTTATGGAACTCATGATTTCGCGTGGTATCTTTATCTGGGAATTCCAGTCGTACTTGGAGCGCAGACGATACCATTTTTATTTCCGTTTATAATATTTCAAAAAGGCTCAAGTATTATTTGTACGACATCGAAGTCCAACTTCTGATCACAATTTTATGGAATGTCATTTTATTTTCGATTTGCCCACATAAAGAGTATAGATTCTTGCTACCAATTGCTCCGATGATGGTTTATTTGAGTTCATCAGTTTTGAGCAGATGGAGCGCCAAAGCGAAAGTTCGTTCTGTGTATTTAGTCGGTACTCTTTTGGTCGTCGTACATACTGCTGTTTTAATATTTCTTGGACAATTCCATCAAATGGCGAGTTTGGAGGCAGTTCAGAAATTGGGAGCGATGGCGCGGAATAATACTAAGGCGGACATATTGTATTTGGCACCATGCCATTCTTTTCCGGGCTATTCTCATCTTCATGTCAACGTTTCTGCGCGCCATTTGAACTGCCATCCGAATCTCAATCATATTGAAAACTACGTTGATGAAGCGGAACGTTTTTACTCCGCGCCAGTTGACTGGTTAAAACGTGAATTCGCTTCTTCTCGTCCATGCTCTCTTCCGACCCACATCGTCAAATTCGACACACTAAACATTACAAACTACTTACACACTAACAATTTCACTTTAATCGCCACATTATTCCACACTTATTACCCCCTAGAGCCCAGAATAGGTGAAAATGTGCAAATTTATCAACGAAAAGGTACAAAATGTTAACGTTTTTTACTGAACTTAAAGTCTGAAAAGTGTTCATTTTTATAGTCTTTATAGTTATATAAATCTCAATACTCAGTGTAACCAACTTTTCACTCATTTTTTTCTTTCACAGTTGGCCACACTGTAATTTTTTTAATCGGTCCATGATCAGGATCTCAAGTATTTTTTGATTTTTTTGTGTGCAATTGTTTCAAAGTTTGTTTTTTTAATCAAAATGTTTAGAATAGAAAATTTTATTTTCTAATTAATGGCTTCTCAAAGAAATAAAGACTTAAAAAAATTATGTCGGAATGTTATTAGTTGACGATTTTTCTAAAAATAAATTATTTCTTTTTATATTATATTTTGTGTTATTTATGAACTATTTACTTATTTTACTTAAACCGTAGAGACCATGGAGATCTCACTTCCTGAAATATGATTGTTTTTAATCATAAATCATAATTATCATAATCAAAAAAATGATTACCTTACTCTGGTATAAACTTTGAGGTACTAAGACTTCTAACAAAGAACATTAGGTAAGAAAAATATTAGAAAACGTTTTTAAATATATTTTGTACTTAAATAAACTTTTTAATCAAAATTATTCAATCACGGTGTCCGTCACGAAAGAATCTTTTCGTGGAATCCGGTCGAAAATCTTCTTTCTCTTAAGATCTTCAGGAAGAAAGGAAACTATCAGGTCACCTCAAATATGAGTAAATAAAAAACCCAAAAAATCACATTATCATCCATCAATCATCTTCAGCAACTGTTTCCGAAAGCATTCGATCGTTGAGGAGGACTTCAGATTTAACTATTTCACGGGCGACTCCAGAAAAACGCTTTCAGCGATTTTTTCCTCGTCCATCATCTCGATTTCTATCGTTTCAACTTTTTCCTGGAACAAATCGTCAAAGAAAGGGAAAAAAAATGCAGATGCCTTACTTCTTCTTTTTCTCCAACATGATAGGACATATGAGTGAGAAAATTATCTTTTTTAACTGTTTTAAATGGACAGAGGCTGCAGGAAAACATTAAACCTTCGTCCATACCTTTAAAAAAATTTAATTTTGTAATAATGTTGGCAGCAATGTATACCTGGATGCTTGTTGTACAGGTGTGCTTTGAAAGTAGTAGATTGTATACTAGCGTATGGACAATGAGGACATTTGTAGTGTTTGTCTCCTGTGTGGCGCATGCGGTGTCTTCTAAGCGAATTATGATCGGCAGAGGCATATTCGCATTCGTCACATTTGTACGGTTTTTCGCCCGAATGAGTTCTTGAGTGCATTTTCAATGAAGAACGATTGGCAGCACTGTAACCGCATAATGAGCATAAAAATGGTCTAAGTCCTTTATGGACGGTATCCGTATGATTGTTGAGCATCCGGACGTCTTTGAACTTCCGACTACAAAGGTCGCAGTTGACATAATTTTTGATTTTCGTTTTATGAATTATTTTGTGATTACGGACTTGTTTTTGTTTTTGAAACGTTTCTCACATTCGTCGCATGCGAAAAGTCGTTCGGAACGATGTGTGCGTTTGTGTATGTTGTAGAGTTTGGAACGGTTGTCAGTTCTGTAAGAACATTCGTCGCATGCGTAAAGGTCCAAGTCGATGCCATGCGATTTCCATACGTGATTCGCTGTATTCGACCAGGTTCTAAGAACTTCCGAACATTCAGGGCATTTAAAAAAAGACTCAAAATGACAACTCCGATGATACATGAGTTTATCATAGGATGTAAAGCGTGCAGGGCAACACTGCAAGCCACATTTAAGTTTCTTTTCGTTTTTATCCTCTTTCTCAATGTCTTTCTCACTTTTTTCGCCTTCCCAAACTTTATTCGCGTTCACCGTCTCTTTGATCAAATCGTGAACTTCGTTTTGCGAGACGTGGTGGTCAAAAAGATAATGGGAAGTTATACTCTGAGATGATTTAAACTCCAAGGCACATCCGATACACTTCAAATCCATTTTGACATCAGAAATGGGATGTGCGATATTTAAATGTCTGTTCATTTCTTCGAGTTTAACGTCAGATATGGACACTCGCAACATTTGTACCACTTTGTCTTTCCCGCCCGCATATCCAAAAATCTTAAAAAAAAATTAATTTGTGCCTAAAATATTTAAGTAATACTTTTTTCTTTATCCTGGCATCCATTTTTAGAGACTTCAGCTTCTTTATCCCTCAAGATGGCTTTTGGCTCAAAACTGAGCGGTTCAAGCGCTGAAAGGACGGAAGAGACCTTTAACAGAAAAAATGAGAATCCACAAAATAATCAAAAGAACAAGACCTGGCTGGAACTCATCGTGGGTAAAATAGAAGACGAGATCTGCGAAAGGAGCTGCGCTGTGTATTCGCTCCCTTCAGCACGATCGCTCCATTTGATTCGATTGCCGTTTCAAAAACTCATTTGAGCGACGCTTTTCTTTCGTGTCTTTACCCGGTCTTTCTCGTCGAAGTCAACGCCTGGCGGAGGATGCCTTCATCCCTCGATGTCGAGTCCAGCCCATTCCAGATCAGAGCATCCGTACATTTCAACTGAAATATTTGGATATTGGTCAGACTGCTGAGGACAAAAGGGCTTATATGACCCAAAGGGGTCTCTGAGACCCACTGCTACTAACTTCTTCTTTTGAGGCAAAATATTTAAGAGATCATACCTGTAGCTCTTGATCCATTTCTCTCCCCCCTCGAATTTGATGTTTACTTTAATAATTTCAACTTATTTTAATGTAACCTCAGTTTTCATTATTGATAACCTTCCTTCATGACGTCATTGTGATGACCGAGATCATCATGAAACCTCCCTGCAATCTCTGGTTCCCTAGGAGGAATTCATCCTAAGACTGCTGAAGACAGTCAATGATGAGGGCCAAGAACTTTCCTTTTGATTTTCGCATATTTTAACGATCTCAATGGGTTTTTTCTTTAGAAAAGAGCCATCTTGTCATTGTCGATGAGTGTGTCTGTTGTACCGGCCTGCCGTACACCACTTTTTGGTCCAGGATTTTCATCACGGAGACTGGGGTTCCTGGTTGTGTAGATGATTTTTGTTTTTATGGTTGGGGGGGGGGGTACCCTGACTGCTGGAGCCGGTATGTACTTGTTGTTCATTTCCGACCCAATAGATTCCTTCAGTGTTGCCAGATCGGGGGTTTTCCCCCTAAATTTCGGGGGATTTTTTAGGGGGAGAAGTAGTTAAATTTTAGTTTTTTGTTTTCTTGTTTACTGTCTTATGGTTAATTTATTAGTTTATTACCTTGCAAAGTATAATAAAAAAACTATCGCAATAATTTTCTTCACATTATACTTACTAAAAAAATTTAGGGGGAATAGTTGGAAATCTGGGGGAAAATAAAACACTTTTAGGGGAAACCAATGAAGTCGTCTGGCAACACTGGATTCCTTATGGTCATGAGTCATGACTTATGATTATGAGTTATGGCCTTACCACTGCTCCTATTACTAACTACTAATAGTACTACTACTATACTACTACCATAAACTAAGTTTTTATGTTACTACCAAGTAGTGCCATTTGGTCTTTATTTTCTGCTACCACTACTGCACATTAGTGTCTACTGGTACTTTGACTTATGAAACTTTACGTCTATCTATACAAAGATCAAATTTTGACAAATATTGTTTGATTGAAAAAAAAAATGCTAGTCATACAATCGTTTGAAATTTTGACTTTTGATCCCTTTTTTCAATTAGAAGGTACGGATTAATTATATTTGTATTTCAATTTCTTTTATTATCAATTTAACTTATATAATTATTTTTTATTCGTCTCATGTTTATCAGCTTAGATTACGGGTTCCCACCTTAAGACCCCCACCGCGCGGAGCCCCTTTTTCATCCCCACCACTCATTTTTATCCAAACCACTCCTTAAGACAATCAAAACAGATAAACGCTGGTCATCACACGATTTTGTTCTACTGCGCGGCGTCGCCGAATACACTTTTTTAAATTATGTTTTATACGTTTTTATCTTTCTTTTCACTCTATGGGTCTTCTTCAGACAAAAACTATCGACTTTACCTAGAGATTTGCAGTAAGTCTCAGAATTCATTTTTCAAAATCCTTCTTAATTTTCTTTTGTTACATATTTCGAATTTTTTTGTTAGCAATGTTTAATCTGTCTTTCTTTTCTTATTTGTTAAAATAAACTTTTAAAGCAGAATAACAAAGAATCTTTTGGAAAGTTTTATTTGTTTTTTTTTCTACATTTGGCGGATACATGTTTGAATTAATATACATGTACTTTTATAGAAGAAAGTGGGGGGGGGGGGGTCTTGAGGGTGATCATCGATCACCATCTTCATGGTCATTGGTCATACTATCACCAGGTGGTCATATCGGACAAAATCTGACCACTGGTCATATCTCAAAATGTTATATTCTGATATGATCATTAGTAATATCTGAAGATGCAGTAGATTCAGGAGGAAGAAATATGAACTTAGTGGCGTCCTTACCGGGGCGGGATGGTTCGTTGAACCTTGGAGGAGTAGATAAGAAGAAGATTTAAAATAGAGGAAAATTTGGTGAAAATGAATATTCAGTAAGGTATGCCTAGATAAACCAGTGGCGACGGACGTTTCCGAATCGATAAAGACCAGGGTCATTTTGATCCTAAAGGGCCCAAAAGACCCATTTCTAAAAACCATCTTTCGAGGATATACTATTAACTTTCTTTTGAGAAATATAAAGAGTTACAGGAGGGCCAGGATGGGATATCCTGGATGGGATATCAGAAATATAAACATTGATTTTATTTGAGATATGACCAGTGGTCAGATTTGTCCGATATGACCACCTGGTGAAACCTCAAAATTTAAAATTACATTTCTTAAAAAAAAAATCTTGATCCCCCAATATCTTTTCTCTCATCCCTCTTCGTTTTTGCAGACATTTTTGTCTTATCTATGCCAGAAACACTCGTTATCGACATTTATCGTAAAGAGAAAAAAGAAAAAAAAATATTTAAGTGCAAAATTATTCATAAAAATCAATTTTTTCGTTTTCATTTACCAAAAAACAGTTTTTTTGTTACGTAATTTTCGGTGCCCGGAAATCTATAATTATTTTTTTATTTTCCAACACGAAAGACATTTCGGACATCTTCTCAAGGCCCAAATACTCCAAATTAAGATTTCGAAGAGTAAAAATATAAAAATAATTCAAATTATCAAACATAAATAATCATTTTGCAAGAACAACCTTGAGCATTGTTTTAAAAATTAAAATAGAAGAATAATAAAATTAATTAACCTGTGTTAATTATGGTAATTAAATTAATAAAACGAAAGGGCGGGAAAGGTTATGTACAGGATTCAGCATGATTTGGGCCATCAGTATAACCTTGTCTTTTTCTGTTTTTTTAGACATTCTTGAACCTTACCTACATCAAGACTTTTTAGGTTAAAAAGAAGACTAAAAATTAGATAATTACGTTAAAACTAATTGAATAAAAACAATTGCAATTAAAAACTTTAGTCAACTATTTCTTAAACAATAGAAATTATACATCGACATAAAATCGTTCATTAATTATGTGAAATTATTCATTTGTTAATTTTCCGGACATAGAGGGAAAACCAATTTATTAAAATAAAATTAATTAACGAAATTATATTATATTAAATTGAGAAATTTAAAAAAAATGTCGAGAAAGCAGCAAGCTTTGAATGGACCCCATGGACCTCAGAAGTTCCATAAATACCAAAAAAGGTCTATAAATACAGGGGTAAAACATGTCATATTTTTAAAATGAGGAGCCATAAAAAGTGCTTCAAGGCCACTGTGGGCAACGACAATGCTAGGACCCCAATGGCGAGTATGTAACCTGTAATCAGGTCCAACTCAAGTTTTTTTGTGGGTAACAAAAGGTTGGCATTGCTGCCAATTGTAAAATCTAACGAACTTTGTTTTGTTTTTTCTCAGTCTAGTTTGGCATGCAGGGGGAACGATGATTTACCAAAAATGGTTAGAGTTAAACGACATGACTTGCGTGGACGTTTTTCAAAGAAAAGTCGCCGAGCATCCAAACAAAATCGCGTTGAGGCACCTCGAGGATGATAGCTGGACTTATCGAAAACTCAATGAAGAAAGCAACAAAATCGCACGGTAAATCACTTTTGGGAGAAGAGCTGATAAGAACAGTAATTTACTGCATGGGACTCAACCCTCTTCCATTTCCAATCTTGGTTTTATTCTACTTTTATTTTATTATAGATACCTTGATTCGTTGGGGTTCTCGAAAGGCGACTGTGTCGCTCTTTTGATGGAAGGCTGCCCGGAATACGTCGCTGTATGGCTTTCAGTAGCGAAACTCTCCGGGATCACCGCGCTTATAAACACAAATCAAACGAAAGACGTTCTCCAAAGAAGCATCCAAATATGCAACGCCAAATATCTAGTGTATGGTACGAATTTCACCCCTGCTTTATCCGTCATAGCATCAAATTTAGACGTCAAAATGTTACACATCGGCTCCGGAGAAGGGTTGGAAAATTCAAATGATTTGAAAAAAGTCGTAGAGAACGTCTCATCGAGTGAAATTCTTAAAAGATCGAGTTATAGAGATCCCTTACTGTATATCTATACTTCCGGAACGACTGGTTTACCTAAAGCGGCGATCATGACCAACGCACGGTTATGATGATGTCACTGGCCGCCAGGAAAATACTGGGCATAAAGAAGATGATGTCGTGTACACGCCATTGCCACTATATCATTCCGCCGGAGGTATTCTCGGTGTCGGACAGTCCGTTTTGGGTGGCTCAACTGTGGTCATTAGGTCAAAATTCTCAGCCACTAACTTCTTTAAAGACTGCATCAAGTATAAATGTACGGTTGCCCAATATATTGGTGAGATATGCCGTTATATATTGGCGACGCCTGAATCGTCCATTGATAGGGAGCATAGCGTGAGGTTGATGTACGGGAACGGGTTGAGAAAACAAGTCTGGGAGGATTTCGTGAGGAGATTCGGTGTTAAGCAGATTGGTGAATTTTACGGGGCCTGAAGGAAATACTAGCACAAGTATGAACTATTAATTTTACGATTAGATAACCCTATTTTTTAAATTATAGTTAATGCGTGGAATAAGCCCGGTGCTGTAGGTTACGTTCCCTGGTTTGTACGAAGTGTTCATCCTGTGGTTCTCATCCGGGTCGACGACGATACCGACGAGCCGCTCAAAACGAAAATGGCTTCTGCACACTTTGCGGCCCGACGAGCCCGGACTTTTTATCGGTAAAATACTCAGCTCGAGAGCAACAAGCCATTTTAACGGATACGTCGACAAAGAGGCGACAAAGAAAAAGATCCTCCATGATGTCTTTGAAAAAGGCGATAGTTACTTCAACTCCGGCGATATCCTTGTAATGGAGAGGAAGGATACATGTATTTCAGAGATCGCAAAGGAGACACTTTCAGGTTAATAAAAATTAAATGTGGAGCCTACGCATGTGCTGAATAAAATCATGGTCATTGGGTTACAATAGCAGTCACTGTTTATCATCATCATTGGAGGGCCTTTGAAGTGCTCAGTCACTAATTACAAATATCATAGGGGAAGGGTCTCCAAAGGGTGAATCACCTTCTCCTCTGTAAACTCCTACCATTGTTTTCATTTCAGATGGAAAGGCGAGAACGTCGCGACGACCGAAGTTGAAAACGTTATCTCGAAAATCGCCGGGGACATCGACACCACGGTCTACGGTGTCGAAATCCCGGGAGCGGAAGGACGGGCGGGTATGGCCGCGATAGTCGATCCATCCCGAAAAGTGGATTTAGACCGTCTCTACGCCGGCATCGAGGAACATCTCTCTTCATACGCGCGCCCCATTTTCATCCGGATGTGGATAAGCTCCACTATACTGGTAACCAAAATACCAACTCACAATTTCGTTTTGACCTTTTTTTTTAGCTACTTTTAAAATTCAAAAAAATCAAATGCAAAAAGAAGGCTTCGACGTCACCAAAATTTCGGACCCTGTCTACTTCTTGACTCGAAGGCGAAAAAATTCAGGGCCCTTGACCAAAACTTATACCAAGATATCATTAACAACGTTATCAAATTTTAGAGCCAAAAATAATACTTCAATCTTTCTAGTCTGTTTAAAAATGGTTGTTTTTTTAATGTTAAAAAAATTAGTTAACTAATAAATTTATTTTTCATAAATACGAGTATAATTTGCAAGTTCAGCTATATCCGAGTATACAATGTATAACCATTGAAGTACATAAAGTAAAGTAACTTTATGCACACTTTGTATACTGAAGAGATAACTTAGTTTTGGAGTGGCAATTTTCATCCCCAATGGGTTAGAAAGGTTAAGTTGATCAAGATTGGTAGTCCTGATGGTTGGCGTCATATCGTTGGGAATTCAGTGCCTTCTAAATCCTTTTGATTTTAACAATAATTACATATGTTTGAGATAGTCCATATGTAGAAAATTCAATTTAGAAAGTTCTTTAGGTAGGAAAAGGCCGAAATAAATTTTAAAAATTCCCGGAGTCGTCGAGATTTCCCCAAAAAAGATTTTTAAATATGGTTAAAGGACGCGTGAGGTGCACTTGCGGACGTAGTGGGAGATACGACGACCGGGATCGCGGGCAGTATCAGCTGGGATACAAAAGGAGGATCTTCTCTGGGCCTACTTTGTCATGAGAATGGTAAGATTCAAATGTTTTAAAAAAATGTTTGAGAATGTATGAGTTTTTTGTGCTCTCGTTATTGGGTAAATGGTACACGGGGTAGGTGTTGCAGATCTGCGAGGTCCTGAGCGACCCGGAGCTCCTTAAGAGGATCCAGGATCGTCAGAAGAGCGGGCCGGCGACGATGTACGATCTGGCGATGATGTGTTGCGCGACCAGAAATCCCGGAGCGTTTCAAGCAGCTGCGGACGCAACGCGTGCTCAAAACGCCGCAGCTGCATCCTCTGGATCGACCGGTGGCGCTCCCCCAAAACCCGAAACCAGCGACGAAAACCAACCAAAAACTGACGAAACTAAAAAATAAAATGAGCACAAAAAATTTTATGCGTTTTTTTCTTTTCTTTTGTGCTCTCGTTACTGGGCAAACGGTACACGGGTAGGTGTTACAGATATGCGAGGTCCTGAGCGACCCGGAGCTCCTACAGAGGATCAAGGATCGCCAGAAGAGGGCCAGCGACGATGTTCGACTTAGCGATGATGTGCTGCGCAACCAAAAACCCTGGAGCGTTTCAAGCGGCAGCAGATGCAGCACGTGCTCAAAACGCAGCTGCTGCAGCCTCAGGATCTAAACGTGGCACTCCCCCAAAACCGCAAACCAGCGATGACAACCAACCTGAAGAACCCAAAAAATAAACTAGAGCACAAAAAATTTTATTTTTCCTGTTATGGTTTCCAATTTTATAGATTTGCGATGTTCTGGGCGAGCCGGGACTTTTGGACAAGATACAGGCGCCTTCACCTTCAAACAATATGACGCCGTTCGATTTGGCGATGCTCTGCTGTGCTTTTAAGAACCCAGGAGCTCCATGCTTTGGGCAGCAACAGCCACAGGCAGAACCCCAGCCACAACCCCAACCCCCTTCGACGACCGAAATACAAAAAGAAAAGGAAACCGTCGAAAAGAGTGAGAAGACGGAGACTTTCCAATATGCCGAAGAATCTGGAAAGACCTCAGCTCCAAAAAGGCCAACATTACAATAAAAAGCGCTTTCTTATGATTATTTCATCATTTCATCCATTGATTGTGTGCTCCATTGTTTTTAGCCCTCATAGCGTCAAAAAACCTCAGGCTTGCTGGGAAGGATTTTAGGTAGATTTTTTTAACTTGAATAAAAACAAAATAAAATTTTTCCTAATTTTTAATGACCATCGACAACAGGTTTTTTCCATACTAAAATTTTAAAACTGAGACAAAAAACACCTTCTCTGTATAAAAATTTTTTCCGTTAAAAATTTCTTTTCATTTTTTTTGTACTAAAAGTTTCGTTATTTTTTATTTTTTGAACAAAAATAGGCTTTAAAAATATTTACAGAGTAGGAGACAAAAATAAAAATAAACCTAGAAGTACATTTCAAGGTACTCAACAAGTACCTAAGTACTTAAATGATAAAATATTAACATATAAAAATTGCACACAATTTGTACAGCTACGAACAACAATAAAGAAGATAAAAGTAGGCAATATACAAATATAAAGTGATGTTGGAATTTTTTTTTGTTTTTGAAATTTTTCATGTATATACATTCCATGTATAGAAGGAAAAAGCAGACATTGAAGCCCTCATCTATAAATTATTTATTTTTTAAAACTTTTCATTATGTATAAAACTACATATAAATTACGGTAAGTAAAGAAAAAAATTGTAGGTAAATCATTTATACATGTTATGTTTAAAAGTAAAAAAAAAAATAAAATGAAAAATAATAGTAATGCCCAAGAGATCTGAAAAAGAAAAACCGAAAAAATTAGATGTACAAATTTAAGGAGGATGGCAAAAGAAAAACATACAAAATGGTGAACAAGTAATTAGTGAGTATACAAATTATGAGTTGGCAAGCGTGATAGAATAATAATTACCTATTACTGAGCAGGTGTCTCTTCTTTCTTTTCTCCTTCATTTTCTGTCGTAGAATTGACTTTTTTCTCTTCGGTTGGTGCCTCTTTCTGATCATTTACTTTTTCTTCTTTAGGGTCATCCTAAAATAAATATTATTTTATACAGACAATATATTTAAGTTAAAAAAAACCTTTTTAGCTTCATTGTCTTTTCGTCATTTTTGGATTGTTCAGCGTCCATTTTCTCGCCGTTGGCGCCTTCGGTGGGTTTGTCGCCTTCTGTAGGTTGATCACCTTCTTTGATCTCTTCTTTTTCATCTTCGGAATCTTCTTTCGAGTTCTTTTTCGCTCGCCCCCGTCCTCGACCTTTCGTGGGAGCCTTTTTTCTTTTTTGACCGGCGGCGGAGTTACAGGAGCTGGCGGCGGCGCGGTTACGCCACGAGCCGCCGACCGAGTCGTCCTCCTTCCTTCAGGCTCGTCTTTGTTTTTGCTCTCAATTATCGCATCAGTGTCCAAATAGTTATTGGCAGATGCGCTTCTCTTTCCTGCCTTACGACCTCTTTTCGGTGCCTCCTCATTCGCCTCCTGCGGGGAAAAAGTGAACGTTTAAGCACCATAAGAAAAATAATCAAGTGTTATGGCTCTGTAACAATTTAAGGCAATAAAACCATAAATTTGACTTGAACCATAGTTTTATATAAGCACATCTCGACACCTAGAAACCAATCAAAAGTAACTAGGCTCTAATGAGTGCTAGGTTGGTACACCTGAGCCCGAAAAAATCTGATATGTCAACAATCTGTAAAAGTTCTGTAACAATTATTGGTCATTAAAAATAACCATTAATTTGACTTGAACTTTAATTTTCTATAAGCACATCTCTACACCTAGCAACTAATAAAAAAGTAAACTAGGCTCTATAAAGTGCTATGTTGGCAAGCCTGCTCAAAGATCCAAGAAACTGTTAAAAGAGCCACATTTCGTTCATTCAACAAATTAAAATAGCTCGGAATAAGTGAAAAATTGATACATCTTCGCCCCTCAGGTGTAGGGCAAAAAATGTAAAAGTTCTGTAACAATTAATGATCATTTAAAAATCATTAATTTGACTTGAACTTTAATTTCCTATAAGCACACCTCTACACCTAGCAACTAATAAAAAAGTAAACTAGGCTCTATTGAGTGCTATGTTGGTACGCCTGTTCAAAGGCGGGAACTCTATGTTACTATTAAGGGCCCCTTTTCTGATCCATTACCAAATTCAAAATAGTTTGGCTCTAATCCGTGATAAGTTGGTACACCTGCTCCACTTCACACCATCGGTTATGACAAAAAACTATGTAAAAGTTCAGTAACAATTATTGATCATTTAAAAAATCATTAATTTGACTTGAACTTTATTTTCCTATAAGCACACCTCTACACCTAGCAACTAATATAAAGTCAACTAGGCTCTATTGAGTGCTATATTGGCACGCCTGTTCAAAGGCGGGAACTCCATGAAACTATTAAGGGAGCCCTTTTCTGTTCCATAACCAAATTAAAAGTAGTTTGCCTCTAATCCGTGATAAGTTGGTACACCTGCTCCACTTCACACCATCGGTTATGACAAAAAACTATGTAAAAGTTCAGTAACAATTATTGATCATTTGAAAAAATCAATAATTTGACTTGAACTTTAATTTTCTATAAGCACATCTCTACACCTAGCAACTAATAGGAAAGTCAACTAGGCTCTATTGAGTGCTATATTGGCACGCCTGTTCCAAGGCGGGAACTCTATGAAACTATTAAGGGAGCCCTTTTCTGTTCCATTACCAAATCAAATAGTTTGGCTCTAACCCGTGATAAGTTGGTACACCTGCTCCACTTCACACCATCGTTATGAAAAAAAAACTATGTAAAGTTCAGTAACAATTATTGATCATTTAAAAAATCATTAATTTGACTTGAACTTTAATTTTCTATAAGCACATCTCTACACCTAGCAACTAATAGGAAAGTCAACTAGGCTCTATTGAGTGCTATGTTGGCATGCCTGTTCAAAGGCGGGAACTCTAAGAAACTGTTAAGGGAGCCCTTTTCCGTTTCTTTAACGAACTTAGTAGCTTGGCTCTAATAAGTTGGTACAACTGCGTCTCTCAAGACAATCTGTTATGCCCAAAACTATGTTAAAGTTCTGTAACAATTACGATCATTAAAAAACCATTAATTTTACTAACTAGAACTTTAATTTAATATAAGCACATCTTGACACCTAGCGACTAGTAAAACAGTCAACTAGGCTCTAATGAGTGTTATGTTGGCAAACCTGATAAAAGGCGGGACGTCCACGAAACTGATAAGGGCGCCCTTTTCCGTTCGTTAAACCGCCAAAAAGACTTCAAAGCTAGTTAAGCCAGAAACCACTAACACTTAAAACATCAATAATTTATATCCATTAAAAAATAATTAATTACTACTATTAAATAAAAAAAAGGAAGGCTTCTTGTCTTTTAACGAAGGGGATGACGGGGGAAAATGGCGGCCGGTTTTTCGTTATTTACACTTCCCCGCGCGGGGGAGGAGGGAGTAAAGACCAAAACAAAAACAAATTTTATTTTAAAAAACTTGAAAAAATCTAAAATAAAATATAAACTTAAAACATTTAATAATGCATAATTTTAATAAAAATTAAAAGTTCAAAAAAAAAAAAAGAAAACTAAAAGTCGAGCGTTTGGCTTGGGTTTCGGCGTGGCCGGGAATTTCACGGTCGAAGATAAAATATTTAGCTAAAAAATAAATCTTACCTTCACATCGATGTCATTTTTAGCTTTATCGTTCGTTTCCGACATTTTAATTTTTTTTTTGTTTCTTTCTGTTCAGAGATAAGTAGAAAAACTCGGAAATACGAGGATTCGACCAACGCGGATACGTCCTTGTTTACGCCTTCGAACGATATGGTGGTTACTGGTTAGAGAGTACTTTCAAAGACTAGCAGAGCAACCGTTAAACCGAGTATCAGCTCCTTTGTAACCGCTACTTTTCCAGTTATTTCCCTTTTAATACAACAAAAAATATTAATTTCAATTTTCAATACAATATTCCCAATAAATATTGAATATTTTAATTTAAAAAAGGAATTTTTCCTCAATAATTAAAGTCGATTGTAACCGGTTAGACGATAACTGGTTAGTGGTTATTTCCATTTTAGGTCGACATCTTGGCTTGGGGCGGGGGTGAACCAGTCGCCCGCCGATATGTGGCGCATGCGTCCCAACCATAGAGCTACAAAATAATTAAACTCTCGATATCCGATAACTCGCTAATCCGAATTTTTAAAAAAGCAATTAATTTCTTTTTAGGTTATGGAGCTACAATTTTTGTGGTCTTTTTTTAAATTATTCTTATTAATAGTAATAATAAAATATTTGTGTTTGCTAACCCAAAGTACAGTACATACAAATAGCGTTATTAAGCTGTTTTTTCAACTAAATATGGTTATTTACCCTGGAAGGAAGATTTTACCTATAACGTTGGTATTACTGATAGGTTCAAAAGCCCGCCCACAGAGAATTTGTGTAGATCCTAATTCCTAACGTACCGCCTAAATACCGATGCACACTTGCCAGTTCTTTGAATCTCTTTTCCTTATCCAAAAGGATTCTTTACAAAAGGAATACTTTCTCCAAAGATTCCTTGAAATGAGTCTAGTATTGATGAACGTCCCTTTTCCATTACATACCTTAGGAAAAGTTTTATGTGAAAATCGAGAATTGTACCATCAGTTATCATCAGCCAATGAGAGTTCGAGGAATCCTTAAAAACCGAGAGCCCTTTTCTCAATATTTCCATGAAAATCCTTCCTTGATTTCATATTTGTGAACCTCTCTTGAAGTGTTCCTTCAAATAAAAAGTGTCCTTTTGATTTTCATCCCTTTTTTGAAGTTAACTACTGAGGTACCTTATGGAATCCTCAAACGGTGGGATCTCATTGGCTGTTGATAACGCAATCCTTGATTTCCATTTTCCAATGAAAGGCCAACATAGCCGATGTAACCTATTTCATATAACCAAAAGACCTTGATAGTTCCCTACTCTCTACACAAAAAAAAAAATAAATAAATACGTAATTTAATTAAAAATTTATTTTATCAGCCTTTACAAAAATATAAAATATATAAAACTCGGTAAGGTAGCAGACAGAACTTGGATATCGCAAGATATGTCAAGAGAGCTGTGCAGGAAAATAGATTTTAAAAAGATGGGAAAAGTTAGGGAAAAGCTCGTATTTGGGCCAATCAGAGCCCAGTGATATCGATGTTGACATCCCGGGAAAGAGAACAGTTAAAAAATCGAAATCATCGATGCGCACATTGTCGGCTTGGGATCCTGCATTCTGCACGCTCCTAAGCTAACCTTTGTAGTATTTGATAAAATCGAGGAACTGTGCAAGACCAAGAGATAGTTGCGACATCCGCGTTCTGTCTGCAACTTGACTGCTCACATTCTTAAGACATTGAAGAACACAAGGATCACCTTTAAAGGACTAAGTCAATCACTATTTTGATACTTGAAGCATGTCTTAAGATTATGAAAGAGTTCAACTAAATTATTTAGGTGAACCATATGTCAATGATAAAACAATTAACATTTGGACGGACATTCTTAATTTTTGGACGGATAAAGAAAGACTAATGTTTCCCGGACTATTTTGATAAAATGTTAATATTGGTGTCTGAGGATGTGCCATCTTATCCGGGCAAAGAGGGCACAAACTATAAAAAAGCGGCGAGAAGAGCGAAAGCGCCGACTGTCGAAAGCGAAGATGAAACGGATTCGAGACCGTTGGTTCCAAAATGGAAGATTTTGATGTAGTTCTCAGAATGAAGCCAAGGATTTTCGCCGTCGTCAAAATACATTGGGCATTGATCACC
The DNA here is from genome assembly GCA_014119065.1 of Orius insidiosus. Lineage (NCBI taxonomy): Eukaryota > Metazoa > Arthropoda > Insecta > Hemiptera > Anthocoridae > Orius > Orius insidiosus. The sequence continues at coordinate 860 of JACGAQ010000318.1, read as the reverse complement.
TGAGAAAAAATGGTTAAAATTTTGGTTTTTTGGCTGAGAATAAATTACGTTCTCGTTCGTATTCAATCATATCTACAGCTACAGTGGCGCCTTCGGTGTAATTCCAGGAAGTCACATCCTGCCGAAGGTCGCAGTAAGGTCCCAAAGCCTGAGACATCAAAACACGATTAAGATCCGCCCTTTGATACACCCAGCATCGATATTTGCTAAACGGATCAGCTCATCGTATGTTATCAGATGATTTGAGATTCTCCTTCCAAAATCCAATACATTTCATTTTATAATCAGGGTCACCTAAAAAAAAGTCATTAAAAAGAAATAAATGTAATAGCTCTTTACTGTAGACGTCGACAGGTCGGCCAAGATGATCGACGGAGAGACAATAGGTTTCGTCAATAGCGATTTCTTTTGGTCGATGTCGCAGACGGAAAAATCTGATATGTTCTGCTTGCAGTAAAGATTCGGGCGAGGAGAAAGGGTCACTCCACCCAAAATACGAGTTTCGAATGGGACATCACCTCGCTGTGTAAAATTGAACTTCCCAGCAACTGGGCATCTGACAGGAACCGGCTTCGCAGCTAAAATCAAATTGAGCATCAAAGCATAAAAATGAGTTAATCATACATAAAAACGTTGAATACATCCAGGCTTCTTGATTTTTGAACTGCACCCAAGAACAAACTGTAGAGAAATCATCTTTTATGACCGCGACTCCACGACGATACCGTATCACATTATGGTGACGCGGTACAAAATCAAAACAGACGTAATCTTTTTGGCAACCATCAACGGTAAGTCGGGCCATCATAACTCTGGTATCTCTTTGCTGTCTACAAACATAAATCGTTTTCCTATATCTG